>CAUYRH010146087.1:0-49931 GCA_963574655.1 Perodicticus potto | reverse complement strand
CTCCCCTCCCCTCCCTTTCCCTTTTCCCTGTATTCTTGTGCTATAATTGGGTTTTAGCCTTCATATGAAAGCTATAAATTAGCTCTATATTAGAGCTGAGTACATTGGATACTTTTTCTTCCATTCTTGAGATACTTTGCTAAGAAGAATAGGTCTCTTTTGAAAAGCGCCACAAGAGTAGAAGAGGGAAATAAAAAAAATCCCTGGAGTCAGAAGTGTGACTGGGGGCAAATGATGTCAGTGATTCTAAGTATTTCTATCTGTAAAGTGGGAATAGCTCTTAACCCCATAGTTTTGTTGTAAGAATTAAACAAGATGGTGCATATTCAAATTCTCCATGGAAAATAAATTGTTACATAGGTTAAAAATGTTGATGGTAAGAATCAATTTTACATACTTGTAAGAAAATTATGCATTTTCTTTCCTCACGCCTCCATCCCTTCCTTTCCTTGCTTCCTTCTTTCCTAACAAACATTCCTTAAGCACTGACCCTTGTACTAGCTTCTGGAAATATTACTGATTATTAGAGGCTATCTTTGCATGATAGGATTTGCTTGTTCTACTGGGGTAAGAGCCACCAAATTGAGTATTATAATAGAATTTGATGCTAGGATGCCATGTGCAATTGCGAGGATTGTGCCTTACACAAAAACTCTTGGCTGCTGGGGTCAGTGGTGAGGGATGTGATAGCTCTGAGGAAGGGGCGTCTCATGCTAATTTGCTAAAGATGTTAAAAGGGCTCACAGTAGGCTTGATGTACCATGTGCTTAATGGAAGCACAGGCATCAGAGAATGCCATTAACACTGTTACTACTAATGGTAGATGAAAGGGCTATGCTAAGGTATATGGAGTCAGGGGAAGAAAACACACCTGATCTCATGTAATCCTTCTGTATTTGCAAAATCAAAGGTTTTCCTTTTGCTTTTGCAAAAATAAAAAATAAAAAAAAACAATAAGGTAGAATGCGAAAGTTTTATATATTTGCTAAAGGAGACATAGGTTAAATACAAAACATTCTTCAATCACCAGCTTAGAAAAGTACAGCTGTGAAATTGGGAGGGATTTTGGAGAACAATTTCAAAGATTCTATTTTTTTGAGAAAAGTGACACTCAGAAAGAGGATGACCCAGAGGTATTAGGTGGCCACATGGCTGAACTAAGCCTTTCACATGGGTTTCCTGGATTTGGGTCCTGGTCGTCTCCCTAAAGTGTCTCTTTCTGGAGAACTCTGAGATGAAACATCTTTCTGTAATCCCAGAGGTGTTCATAGAAATGATTCCAATTGTTTGGGATGAAAAACCCCTCAGCCTCAGAACCATTAAGTAGGTTGTTCCAGGTTACCCCGAGCCAGGACTGGAGCCCACATCTGACGTCCAGTCCCATCACACTGCAGCGAGTGAAGCCTTACCTGCGTAGCTCATGAAGTTGTTGTAAGGAGTGTTAAAGAAGCTGTGAAAGCCACAGGTGTCATTGCCTGGCCCTGGGTCACCGCAGAACTTGTGTTTGGGGGCTGGGTTGGTGTCATTGCAAAGGTCTCCTGTCTCGAAGGAGGGCTCTGTTTCCATGCAGGGGTCGCTGCAAGACTGTATTTCTGAGATCCCCCGGAAGATGTGATAGAGGCCCAGGCTGTGCCCAATCTCATGGATCATGGTGTGGGTGTGCCCGGGAGTGCCGTAGAAAGATGGGTTCAAGACGATGCCACCTGCAAGGGGAAAACCAGAGCATTAGGCAAGCTGCGCACTCTGCTTCCTGGTATAAGAACCCCAAAGTCAATCAAGGATAAAGGGATGCTGCCCAAAATAACCACAGGGTTCCCCACCCAATGACTCCACTACTCTGAGAGCTGTTATAACCTGTGACATGAATGATGACTTATCAGAGTGGGATGGAGTCTCAAAAGTCACTTTGTGAAATCCTTTGATGTTTCAGATGAAAACATCAGTGCCTAAAGAGGTGAAATGACTTATTCAAGGTGATTTCCAATGATTTAAAAGTGCAGCAATAATTAGATTCAGAGATTCTGATTTCTGGGCTGGTAGACCTTTCTGCTACAACCTTTTCCTTAGAAAGTAAGGCATTCTCTGGTTTACAAATATTCAATATACTCTTGTCTAAATGAACCCCTCTGGCTCAGACACCTTGGTTCTGGCTGTCATTTTGCCTTCACTGACTCTAACATTGAGCAAGTTCATTACCATCTCTAAATACCATTTCTTTATTTCTGATACTCTAAGAGCACGAATACCCATGAATGCCAGTACCATGTTGTGTGCACCACTATAACAGTGATCAAGATAGCCAATGTTCCTTGAGCATTTACTACATATCCTCAGGTCCTGTGCTGAGTATTTTGTGTATGTAATTCCTCTCTGTGAAGTAACTGGCCCATGATGAAGAGTAAGTGTGGAGCTAGAATTTGAATGCAAGATCCTTGGATTCTCAAACCTAGGCTCTTAATCTCTGTTCCACTGTTAATGCCTGCCAAGGGAACTAGAATATAGTAACTCATTAAATGTGTGTTGAAGGTTTGCTGACTGCTGACTCACCTAAAGAAGATTGTAGGGGTATCATCAATCCCATGTAAGCAGCTGATAGGCTTCAAGTGTTTCACCTGCTATGCACCTACTTGGGTGCATACAACAGGAGCATCACCTGGGAACTTAGTACAAATGAAGAATCTCAGTCTCCAACCCAGACCCACAGAATCACAATCTGTGTTTTTAAAGAGCATCAGATTGGCCAAGCATCATGGCTCACACTGTAATCCCAGCACTCTGGGAGGCTGAAGCAGGTGGATTTCTTGAGCTTATGAGTTTGAGACTAGCCTGAGCAAGATCAAGACTCCATCTCTACTAAAAATAGAAAAATTTGCCAAGTGTTGTGGCAGGCGCTTGTAGTCTCAGCTACTAGGGAGGCTGAGGCAGGAGGATCACTTGAGCCCAGGAGTTTGAGGTTACTGTGAGCTATGATGACACCATGGTACTCTAGCCTGGGCAACAGAGTGAGACCCTGTCTCACCAAAAACAAACAAACAAACAAATAAACAAAAAAACCTCAGTTAACTTGTCTGTATGTTCTACTATGAGAAGCAAGAGTTAACAGCACATGTCGCAGAAGATCAAGATTTGCTCACCTTGGGGAAATAGATGGAAGAGAACAGAATCCTATCAACAAATAGGATTTTTTCTGTGTTCATTTCATGCATTGGAAAGAGGCATACAAGCTGGCAGAGAGAGGTTAAAGCTTTAAAATCCAAACAGGTCTGAAAACTTTGCAAGTAGGACCTCAAATGCAGAAAGCAGCTTCTTGTTGATATGGACCAGAAAGTCCAGTGTGGGCATGGGGGCAGTTTTATCTACAGCTGTACCACTGGGATGTTGTGCCTGCTCAGCTAGGGGGATTACAGAATCTATTGCCAAGGTCTCTGGTCTCCAAGAAGGGCTCTGTCTCTATGCAGGGGTCATGGCAGGGCTGGATTTCAGAGATGCAATTTCTGGACATCTGAGCCATCCTGAATTGCTCAGAGCCTTCTAACACAAAGATAGAGATGTATGAGAGGGTGTGTGGGTGTACACGTGCATGTGGGTGTGAGAAGGGGCAGGCAGAGGCAGGGAGGAAGAGAAATTGAGACAGGAAATCTTTCTCAATTATTTTCTGTCAATCATAATATGAAACATAATCCCCTTCCCACCCAAGGCTTTTTTCTAGGGACCATGGAGTAACAGCAGAAAAAGAAGGTAAAACAAATATGGTTCTAATAAATTGAGTTTGACTGGGGCTACTGCGGAGGAATTGCTTATGGTCACCATCTCTCAGGATGGGGAGGGGCAGCCTGGAGTCCAGCTGGAGTTAGCCTGACACGGGTTGCAATCTTTGTGCTGCTGCACACCGGCCCTGTGATCTTGGAAAACTGACTTTGCATCTCTGGTGAGCTCTCGTACAAACAGTTACAATGGTGCCAATGACTCTCTACCTCTCCAGGCAGCTGCAGCACTGTGGTAACAGAGGGCAAGACCATTCCAGGAATGATGATAGCATTGCAGACTTAATGTCCCGGACGGCCCTGTCTGCTGTACCTCATCCCCTCTCTGCTTACCCCTTTCCACAGAGTGACAGCACCGGGCCCCAGTCCTGTTTCATTGCTTCTCTTAAAAGGTGAAATAACTTGAGCCTGACATCATTCTGAAACACTATAACTTGCTATGGATTTATAGCCTCCCATATTCTTGGCCCTGAGCCAGCCTCTGAAATTTATGGAATTATCAGGAGTATTTTTGTCTAACTTTAGAAGCCTGCTGTTCAACCCTTCTCAGACTCGGATTGTGGCCCTTTTGGCTGCTTTTCCAATAAATAGACAATTTCAGAGCTGAGAAGAAACCTTGGAGGCTATCTAGTCGAACCTGATTATTTAAAATTGGAGGACATCGAGGCCTGAGAAAGGAAAGAGACTTGCCTGAGGCCATACCACTAAGCAAAGTCACAGCTGAGAACAACCATGTACTCTGGCTCTGCATCTAGCATGATTTCCACACATTGTACTAGGCCTGTGACTGAGGCTGATTGTCTTCAAACCTAAGCTGCAGCCTCTCTTCTGCCCAACACCTGTCTATGTCTGACTGCCTATTTGCCCATCTATCCAGTGTCTCAGGATATCTCAGCCTCAGCACTACTGACAGTTTAGACCTCACAGTTCTTTGTTATGGACATTGTAGGACATTCAGCAGCATCACTGGCTTCTACCCACTAGATGCCACTAGCATCCCCCATTAATAACAACCAAAAATGTCCCTAGGTCATGCAAAGTATTTTCTGAGGGATAAAATCCCCTCCGCTGATAACAATTAGCTATTTATCTCTCTGTAACTATCTCTATTTACCTTTTTGTACTGCCACACACACACAGAGTTGGTGTTTCAGTCTCTTAAAACAACGGAGAAGTGAATGAGAATCATCTGGAGGGAATTAAGTCTATGGTCTGATTCAGCACAACTTCCATCATTGGAAGTTGTAGAATCTCTCATTTCCAACGTAGTAGTAGTCCCAGAGCAGCTACTGGACTCAGTGCTTCACCGGAAGCCCAGGCTGGCCTGAGGATATACCTAGTGACTAGCATGGTCACTCCACTGAGCTCTAACAATCTTATATGAAGACATTCATCAAATCATCAGTATTTATTGTAAAAAACAGCAACATTCTACCAAAGGGAGAATGGTAATAAATGATAGTGCCTTGCTAAATGGAATATTATGTTGCTGTTAAAAATCTTGTCCTGAGGAAGTGAAAAAAAAAAACCCACTATTTAAAATGTGTTGTGATTTTAAAAAATTGGGTAGGAAGTATGATCAGACTTCTGCCACATGGAAGAATAGCATGTTATAAGCTGAAAAAAGAACAAAAAAATTGCATTCGTGCCATGATTTCAGGTAAGTGCAAGAGGAAAACATGTGTCTTACATATAGACATGTACTAGGAGAGGGGATAGAAAAATCTAAATTAAAGAACTATAGCCTTTGCTTGTAGGGCCTGGTTCAGAAACTGTTGTCATGCCTAACTTGTGGTAGTTGGTTTGTATAAACTGTCTTGTTTATGCATATGCATGTTTGAATATAAGAAGAGTTCCTGGGGATGTTGGTAGGTGGAGCATGGAAGAACAAATTTGTGAAGACTCACTCTCTCTTGCCTTGTTGGCATCTTTCAAGCCAACCTGTGACTGGCACTGCCTGTACAATGTGGTTACCAGCTGGACAACTTACTAGGAGAAAGAAGGTATGGGAGAAAGCAATCAATGAACAGAGTTGGAAACATGAATTCCAATTGTAGCTTTGTTCCTGACATTTGTGTGATCTTGAATAAGGCTCATTACCTCCCTGAGTCTCAGTTTCCCCACTGGTAAAGCATGATTGATAATATTGTCACCTCTACAGCATTGTTTGGTGGTCAGAATGAGATGAGTTCTTTTTTTTTAATTAGAAACTATTAATGGGTTGTTCACCATCGCCACTGCTACTATCGCCATTGTGATCATAATAATGGTCATCTCACCACAGAATGTATTACTGTCTTACTCCAATTTCCTGCTGAAGGAGTTTCTAAGACTCACCTAAGTGCATTAGGGCCTCCTTGTCCCATGGCCAAGTTGCTACTCCTGCCAACTCCTCCTCAGAGGAGTTTGCAAAGAAAATATTGAGATGTGTTGATCCATCCAGTCTAAGAATGTTCTTCAGCTCATTAACATCCAAGTAGGCTCTGAAACAGAAAAAGCACCTAGACTGTTATCATGTCCCACAAAGGCACTATTCAAATAACAGGCACTCTCCAAATAATTGAGAGTTGCTATGTGTGCCAGGCACTTTGCTAAGCACTTTCTGAATGTCACCTTATTGAATTCCTTTAATGACATTATGAGTGAGAGGATCCCATTTTTCGGATAAGAAAATTAAGTCCTTGTGAGTTTGAGACTTTCCAAGATTGCTAGGCTTATAAATAGAAGAATTCTGTTTCAAACCTAAATTTACCTATAGATAGCAGTTTTACCCCTAAGGACTCTGTTATGCTGACTGAGGGCAGGGCCATATAGTAAGACTACGGATTTAGATCACAAACCATAAAAGGAAGAACATGCATTCTAGGCTTGGCTTCCCTCTGTCATTCATTTACTGTAGACCTTAGACCACTGATTTTGCAAAGAGTGAGCTGCATGAGAAAACCTGTTTTGCATCTCTATGTCAGCTGTGCAAGGCAGCATTATTACACTGCTCTCAAAATGAGCAACATGTGTTCCAAAGTTATTGAAGAGATTTCCCAAAGTTATGCAAGTGGTGGTCAAGGCTAACACTGGCTAGCTTGGAAACCTATCCTGTTTTGATAGAGGCATCATGCTAACTCCAATAGATGATTTCTGCACATTGTAAGCCTTTACTTATTTATATGTAAATAAGCTATGGAGGGCTATTATATTCTATTTGGGGTTTCTGCCATTCTTGACAGACATAACTGAAAAGTGAATTAGCTCCCTACTATGCAGTTATTAGCTCCTTAATACATGGGACAAACATATTTGGAGGGAAAGATAAATAGATGGGAGGGAGAGAGAGAGAAAGAGAGAAATGATCTTTGTAAAGATACCAGCATATCTCAGGCACTTATGAAACAAGAATTCTTCTCTTGGGGACTGGGACTGTCACCATGACAGAAACCTAAATGTGAGGAACCACCTTCTGTTTGGGGTCAGTGACAGGCATATCACTCAGAGGCTCATTTTCTAAGCCATGGACAAGTACTAAGCCCTTCTCTCATTCTCCCTTCAGCCCCCACTTTGTCCGCCACTATGCACTTTAGGCATCCTGTCAGCAGCTGCCAGTAAGGTTGGAAATGAATCAATGAATCAATGAATAAAAACAGAAATAAATAAGCAAGCAAGTAGTGGGATGTAGTAAATGAGATACAGTCAATGAGTAATGATATTTCATGTTGTCTGGGCCCTTCTTTGTGAACCAACTTTACATGGATTATCTCCTTTAATCTTCTTAATAACACAAAGGGAAGTATTATTATTATTCCCACTTTTCAGGGACTTAGGGACCTTCATATCTTGCTAAGGTCAAGCAGCCTGTTGGCAGTGTTTTCCAAATGTTCATAATGCTGCCACTCTCCAGGAGTTCTCACTGAGCCCAGCCAGTAGCATACATCTTCTCTTTCTCTCTAGGAGTAACAGAAGAACAAAGGAACGATTTACCCTCCCATTATGTGAAAGAATGAAGCATGGCCTGCAAGCCCCTGCCTACCCTCAGCCTCCTGCCTTTTTGCTCCCTCTCTTGAATGTGCTTCTATGCACAGCCAGCAACTCTGCACCCACCATGATGCACAAGCCCACTGGTGCTGGTACCCAAACTGCTGCCCCTGCTGGGACTCTGATCAGAACATTGTCCTCTGATGAACAAATCCAATCTTTGTTCTGGTATCCCTCTGCCGGAAGAATTCCCTGGTTCCCACCTCACCTGCGTCCCCTTTACCATCTGTGCATCATGTTGCACACTCTTGCTGTCACACACCATTTACATTAAACACCTCACCTGCCCATATGTGCCACTTTTTTGTGCCCACCTGGGGGCGAGGGAGGTGCCTCATTCATCTCTGTTTACCCAGAAATTAGCATAGGGATTGAAAACTGGTGAGCACTCGGTAACCAGTTGGTGGAACGGAATCTAAATTGGGAAAGAGAAAAGCTAAAATATTTAGGTCTCAGTCTCAGTTTCAACAATCCTTGACTGTGAAGCCTCAGTTTCTTGATCAATACATTGGAGTCAGCAGCAGCTGCCTGATACTGCACAGAACACACCTCTCTCCTGATATGAACAGGATGTGTCTGAGACCTAGAGTGTCTTGGCCACTCACATCATAGGAAGCCCCAAGCTCACGAAACCATTATTTTTATAAATTTTCACAAAACTGGTTCAGACATAATAGGTGGGGCCAGGAGAGATTACATGTAAATCTAAGTTGAACTAATTCTAGGGATAGTCACTCAAGCTAAGAGACTGACCCAAAATCTCACTGCTGAGCCCTTCTCTTCCCTGAGATCCCACATTCAGCTTCTTGGACTGGAAGGCTCGTGAGGAGTTCTAATCAGTCTGCTCTGTCATCAGAAGAGGCAGAGAGGAAGGAAAAAGTCCATACGTATTAAGTTCTTGCCGTGTGCAGGCCATTCTGCTAGAAGCACATGTTGCTCATCTCTCTGATTACTATTTGAAGCCACCCAGAAGGGAATGGGCAAGGTGACACCTTCCCAAGGATGGAATCTCACTCTTCCATGTGATGTCTGGGCCACCTGGGCAACTTACTTAACTTCTTGTGCCCTAGTTTCTTTACATATAGAATGAGTGTAATAATAGTACCCACCCCATAGAGGATTAGCAAAGTTAATAAAGGGAGTATAAAGGGCTTAAGAACAATGCCTCACATGTAGAAAACCTCAGCATATGTTTAGCTGTTCTTATCATTTATCACCATCTCGCAGATGAAGGAACAGAGGTTCACAAATCACACAACTGGTGACAAGGCCAAGTACAAATCAAGATGTGTCCGACTCTTCCCACAACTTCACCCTCATTTCCCAGCTCACTCAGGCCCAGTGGAAAGAGCAACAATGCCTGGGAGGAGAATGAAAACACAGAGGAGCCGAGATTTTCTTGGATCAGCCCTTTCCACTAAATTTATCATTTTCTAATTGATTTGTCCATTTCCATCAAGTGTCCTCTCAGGCAGAGAATACAAATGTTATTAGAGAAAGCCACCTCTGCCCCATAGCTCTGGGATGAGAAAGCTTCATGAGAGACAGGGACAGGGTGGGGTAGGGACAGGGGAGGAGATGTGTTAATTGATTGTTTATTCAGTGGTAATTGCAGAAGCCAACCTTTTCAAGAGGTGGTATTCATCCTAGCCCAAAGCAGAGAAGTGGGATGTCTGAGCTTCTCCCTGGCTTGTATGTGGGTTTTTTTCAGACTTTGGGATGACACCATTTCCCAAAGAGGGGAGAATCTGCAGCCTTGCTGGCCTCTCTCCCCTGCATCTCTCCACCCAAAGGACTAAAAAACCCCAGATCTGTGGCTAAAAGTTTTCCTTCTGCTGGCCGAGGTCTTCCTACCAATACAGAGCCAAGTTGGCTGTCTCCCAAATGTACCAGGAAGAAAATCTTGGGAGCAGCAGTCCAAGGGGGTATTTAATCTCCCTACTCCTATCCCATGAAGATGATTTTTTTCCCTTTTTGTCAACAGATAGAGGAGGGAGCACAGGAAGCCAAATTTAGAAGTAACATTACAGTGATGGTGAAAGAAGGAAAATGGCTTGCTCAGGGCCACTTGACTTGATATCTTGTGACTATTTGAAGGCTGGCCCTATGCATATATGATAAATTGGTCAAATTTATTTAAAACATTTATTATCCAGGGTAGAACCTGTGGCTCAGTGAGTAGGGCGCCAGCCCCATATACCAAGGGTGGCGGGTTCGAACCCGGCCCCAGCCAAACTGCAACAAAATTTAGCCGGGTGTTGTGGCAGACACCTGTAGTCCCTTCCACTCAGGAGGCCAAGGGAAGGGAATCACCTAAGCCCAAGAGCTGGTTGCTGTGAGCTGTGATGCCACGGCACTCTGCCAAAGGCGATAAAGTGAGACTGTCTCTAAAAAGAAAAAACAAAAATTATTATCCATCCCCCCAAAAAACCAATCCAAATCCCTCAATTCTATCAATACAACTCTGTGTGTCTATCAATACAACTCAGACTTGACCAGACCAACCTATATACAAGGGTAAGTTGCTTTATGCCTTGAGTCTTAATTAGCTCACAGGGATGCTGGCCGGATTAAATGAGATAGCTCAGCTCGGTCACAGTACACACTCAGGAATGTGAGCTCCCCTCCACAACCTGGCCTCCTATTTTCTCCTTCTGGGAAATAACTTAAAATATCTTCATGTGGCTTCCCCAAATCAGCTTACAGTGCCTCTTCCCCACCATCCAGTCTTCTTCCTTCTCCTGAAACCTCATCCACTCAAGCTTTCACGGCTTCTTCATCCCAAGAAACTCAGGTTTTCCCCAGTCACACTCACTCCGTAAGCACGTCCTTTGTCCTTTAATTTCCCTTCCTCTGCCTCCTAGTCCCTCTTCCTGAATCATAGCGTTTTAAAATCTTACCCTCCCTACAAAGCCCAGCTTACATGTGATGAACTCCATGGATCCTCTCTGACCACCTTCATCTTCAAACTGGGGGTGAAGATAATGATCTTTGGGGCTGTCGGGAGGACCGGAGACAATGCAGGTCAAGTGCCTAGGGTGGTGGTTGGCACAAAGAAGCCACTCGTTGTTCAGTGTTTGCTGATTGCATCATTGTTGGTACGGTGATAATTGGTAGTCACACCCGAATCATCATCTTTACCTCTATCTGAAAATGCGTCTTCCCTCCTCTGTGCCCCCTTGTTTGGGTTGTATTTACTGTATGAGAAGCTGCCTTTTGTATTAAGTTATGAGCTTCAAGCACATGGGACTGAGTCTTTAACATCTCTGCATCCCTTAAACATTCCTTCCAGAGAGAGAGAGAGAGAGAGAGAGAGAGAGCAGCCACTGACAGGCACCTACCGAGCAGCCCCCTCTCACTTTGCCTAATTTCAAAACAGTATGAGGAAGCTCAGGGATCAGAGAAGTGAAGCAACTCGCCCAAGGGAACATATCAAATAAGGTGCACAGAAGAGTCTGGCAACCCACCTCTCTGCTCTAGCCTGTGTTTGTGGCACTTGAGTATGGCAGTGCTCTTGCATCAGTTAGTAAAGTCACCTCTTTCTTCAGGTGGACGCAGTTCCTTGCAAGGTGCACAGTGTAGAGAGTCAACCAGAGGAGGGATGGCAGCGCCTGCTCTCCCTCTCACCTGGACACCCTTGTGCAGAAGCTGTGCTGCCTGAGTATTTGACCTCTTTTCACTACACTCGGCTGCCTGCGCTGCAGCTCCGTGTTTTTCAGACCCCTGACTGCAGAAGGCAAAATCCACAAGAAGCAAGTGAATATTTAAAGCAAAAGGGTTTCTGAGTCAAGGGAGTTTAGGACACACTCTGTTAAACAAGGTTAAAGGTATATGTGTATATATATATATATATATTTTTTTTTTTTTTTGAGACAGAGCTTCAAGCTGTCACCCTGGATAGAGTGCTAGAGTGCTGTGGCATCACAGCTAACAGAAACCTCCAATTCCTGGGCTCAAGCAAGTCTCTTGCCTCTGCCTCCCAAGTAGCTGGGACTACAGGTGTCTGCCACAACGCCCGGCCATTTTTTTTTTTTTTTTTTGGTCGCAGCCATCATTGTTGTTTGGCGGGCCTGGGCTGGATTCCAACCCGCCAGCTCAGGTGTACGTGGCTGGTGCCTTAGCCCGTTGAGCCAGAGGCGCCGAGCCAGGTGTATGTTTTTTAATTTTAACAGTTTTCAAGGCCTTAAATAGGTAAAATAAGAGTAAGGCAGATAATTCATGAAGGGTTGCCAGTCACATTTGATCATAATCTCCCCCTCCATCCTCACACACATTTTCTACCTTTGAAAAAGAAAGAAAGAAAAAGAAAAAAGAAAAAGAAGAAGAAGAAAAGAAAAACTCCAACATAACCAAAAAATAAATAAATAAGTTCAGGAAATATTGGTCTAAATTGGAACATCCATCCTAATTTAGATCCACTCCCCTGAACCGCCTTTCAAGAGAGCGGTCTTGGTATCTCTTTCTTCCTGCGCAATGCATGCACCTGGATCTCACTGTAGAGGTTGCGGATCTCCTGGAATGTCTGTTTCAGGGGGCCCAGCCCTGATTGCCAAGACGCCCAGACTTTACCCCTTTGCCAGAACTGCATTTCAAAGCCATGAGTGCAGTTCTGGAGGGAGATCAAAGCTCTCTCAACTCAACTGTCATTAGAATATTTTCTTTATGCATCTCACTTGTTGGTGAGTGCCAACAACATATTTCCTAAACGCACTGGCCCGAGACGGCACAGCTCCGTAATAGTCTGAATGAGAGGGCTGTCAAGGCCCGTTTTATTGAAAGGGGCGCAAAAAGGGAGCCACATTTAAAATGCAAAACAACATCAACAACAAGTTATTTAATAAAATCATGAGAAAACGTAAGAGAAGGCTTCAGATTTCCCATTTTGAAGAAGATTAGTCAGAAGTACAGCTCACAGTGAGCCCAGGGCGAGACTGAGTCTAGATTTCCATTTCTATTCTCACTCAAAGTTGGTTACCCTTCACTGACTTCCCTGATAAAAAGCTCTTTGAGAAGTGTCTTGCCGAAGAACAGCAGCCTGCACTCTGGATGGGTACAGGTTGTTTATAAAGATGGGTCTGACATGTGTGGATGGGTACAGGTTGGCTCCTGGGGTGGGGCTGATGTGTGCAGATGCCTGCAGTTTGAGGGGGTTTGTCTGAGTGAACACTGGCTGAGAGTGGGCTACTTTAAAGCTATAGTCTGAGAACAGTTCTTTCAAGTTTGAGGAAAAGGTAGCAGAGGGCTATTTTAAGAGAGATTGAGAATTCAAATCCTACTTCTTCTACCACGTGGCCCTGTTACCATGAACAAGTGATTCATTCTATCTGGATCTCAATATCCTCATCTATTAAATAGGGATTATAAAATTCAACCCAGAAAGAGGAATATGGAAAATTAAGGAGGTAATACATGAGAAAGTACCTAGAAGAGGACCCAGCTCATGAAAAGACCCCAAGATGTATAATTCCCCTTTAAGCTTGTCTGTGGAAAAAAACTGGCCTTAGTTCCTGATGCCCGTTGCATTTCTGTTCCATCAGAAAACCCTGGGGCCCATCACTGGCCCGATGCATTTATCTTCCTTACAGGAGGTTGCCCTGTTTCTTCATCTCATAGAGCGAGTTCTGTAACATTGCCCATTTCTAAATTCTGATTGCTGTTTGTCGTTCCCAAAGAGGATCTCAAGTCCAAGAACCGCTACTCAATTTTCAGAACACACTAGACCATTTGAAAATGATTATCAAATATAAAGATCAAAGCCACTGAAAGCAAGTCATTAAAGCAAGATAAACCTCAGAATGTTTATTACATCCATATCCTTGCTCTAAATAACAAGCTTTGTCCAAGCTATGACCAGTATAAAAACCTGAATTTTGTACTTTATCCCGAGGGCCCAAGTGATCTGGACTTTATTCTCTTGCTTAGTTTCATTGTCAGAAATGCCTAAATCGGCCACCCTCATATATAAAAATAGACACACACACAAAAAAAAAAAAAAAAAAAAAAAATCCTGGGAGAGTTTATTAAATTCTCAGAATCCTGAATGAGTGGTTTCCAAAATAACAGATTTTATATGAAGGGTTGACAGACAGGAAATAAACATGTAACAGCATCAGTCATGATCAATTGAGAAACTGATTGTTCTTTTATTCATTTGTTAAATAAATCATTCTTTCACTACCTTTCTTCTTTCTTATCTCCCTTCATTCCTTCCTGCCTGCCTTCATTCTTTTTTCCTTCCTTCCCCACTTGCTCTCCAAATATCATTCACTCATTTTCTGCTTTCATTCATCAACATTTGCAGAGATTGTATCACATACTATGCTTAAGCTAGAAATGTGGAATAAAAATAATGAAAAACAACTCAATTCTCACTGTCTAAGTTTTATAAGTTTTATGAAGGAAATAAGACAAATAAATGGATAATCACAACATAATGTGGTAATAATATTAACACCTACCACTTAGAGTTGTTTACTACACACTAGTTTACCACATACTGTTTTTTTTATTTTTTATTTTTTTATTGAGACAGTCTCACTTTATCACCCTCTGTAGAGTGCTGTCACGTCATAGTTCACAGCAACCTCAAACTCTTGGGCTCAAGCGATTCTCTTGCCTCAGCCTCCCTAGTAGCTGGGACTACAGGCGCCCTCCACAACACCTGGCTGATGTTTTGTTTTGTTTTTGGTCAGCAGGCCTGGGCCAGGTTTGAACCCACCAGCCCCACAGCATGTGGCCGGCACTCTAACCACTGAGCTATGGGCACCCAGCCACCATACACTGTTGAAGTACTTTTTAATATTATCTCTCTGAAGCTTTAGAAAAACCTCTAAAGGATAAGTATGGGGATACCCAATTTTATAGGTGAAGAAACCAGGACTCAGTGAGGTGACACTACTTTCCCAAGGTCCTTCTATTCATAGGTGTCAGAGGTGAAATCCAAGCCTCAGTATGTTGGATACTATTATTTCCTCTTGTGACATGTTACCATAGAGGGGTTGCTGAACCGTAACGGGAGCATACAGTCACGACATTCTCCCAGCTGAACCTGGTGAGAATGAACTATCAGTGAGGTTCACACATAAAGAATAAACCTCATTTGGATATTGGATTAGTGTGGGAAGCAGGGAAAATGGTACAAGCTCCAGGAAACCCAGAGGCCTGGAAGAGCACGAGAAGAGTGAGACGTTGCAAGTCCTCACTTGCAATGGTTGCACAGTTGAAAACATGGGAGTAACTTCCCAGGATGAGGCTGGAGCGGACAGCAGTGGCTACATCATTGCTATGGTTTGGATATTTTTCTCCCCCTACACCACACATTGAAACTGGATCCCCTGTGTTGGGGGTAGGTCCTGGGGGGAAGTGTTTGGGTCATGGGGGCAGATCCTTCGTGAATGGCTTGGTGCCATTCTCCTGGCGGTAAGTTCTTGCTCTAATAGTTGCTGCAAGAGCTGGTTGTTCCAAAGAGCCTGGCACTTCCTCTCTCCCTCTGTCTTACCTGTTCTCTTGTATGTGAACCCTGCATGTTGGCTCTGCTTTGCCCCCTGCCATGAGTATAAGCAGCCTGAGTCCCTCACCAGATGCAGATGGCTGACCCCATGCTCCTTGTGGAGCCTGAAGAACTGTGAGCCAAATGAACCTCTTTTCCACAGCAGCACAAAACACTCAGATGGGACTTGAGGAAGGGACTTGCATACCAGGTCATAGAAAATGGAAAGTGCCCTAAAAGCTCTATGGCACAGACCCTGGAAGATCAAATGGAAGAGAATGAAATAATATGGTTTATATTTTCCAAAAAGACTTCTCAAAGATAGAAGGAGGAGGGAAGGAAAATTAAAAAAGGAGGCATTGGCAGTGCCTTGCAGAAAAAGGGGTGGATATAAGAACAGCTAAAAAGCAGTGGTATTTATTCATGGGGAACGATTTGATCCTCAGTTGGGGTAGGAGTGAAGGAAGCTGAAATGATGAGTCTGGTTTATGATTTGGTCTACTCTAGTATTTTTCCTTTCTCAGCCTCAGATCCTAAACATCAAAGCCCCCTTATTTGTTGCTCTAGACCCAAGGCCCTGCAAGAGATTTGTCTCCTTGGGTTGTGCCCTTTGCTGAATCTCCTTGAAAGTCAACTCATAGGAAAGTCACTGGCCTGTAGCTCTCTGTGGACAGGACCGTGATGGGACCAGTGACGGGTGAGATGGAAAATCCCTGCAATCTGCCTTCTGGGAGAGTAAGTTCTGGTTCAGAGAGACACGGTGGGCCAGTGGAGAGGTTTTTAGACTTTGGGATTATTAAAAAAAATGAGATTGAAATGAGTAGGGATTTGTAATTTTTGTGAATTCAAGAGGGAGAAAAATGGCTCGGCGCCCAAAGCTCTGTGGTTAGGGTGCCGGCCACATACACTGGGGCTGGCGGGTTCAAACCTGAAACCGCCAGAGCTTGTGTGTTCAAATCTACCACAAGCCTGCTAAACAACAATGACAACAACAACAAAATAGCTGGGCATTGTGGTGGGCGCCTGTAGTCCCAGCTACTTTGGAGGCTGAGGCAAGAGAATCGCTTAAGCCCAAGAGTTTGAGGTTGCTCTGAGCTGTGATGCCATGGCACTCTACCCAGGGCAACATAGTGAGACTCTGTCTCAAAACAAAGAAAAATGGGAGAAGAAAAACTCCACGATGGATGATGTCCCTGATATAATAAAATAAAAAGTACTTGAGTAGTACTCCAAAAGAAAAACTAACATGGTCTCAGAACAAAGGACACCACTTGAAAATAAATACATGACCAGGAACTACACAGCTACTGTTTTTCTCATTTGCCTTTGAAAACAATTTTTAGAGACTGCTAGGGCAAAAGGCAAAGTGTCAGAACACCTGGTTCCTGACAAGCTCGGCTACACTCACTTGGTCAACATGACTCATCTGTAAGGAGTCAGCCTAGAGGCAACTCTGACCCCTTATGTCTGAGTCAGGTAACCACCTTCTGTGTTGCTCCCAGCACCTTGGACTTCTCCATAACAGCACTGACCCAAGTGGCTACTTATATCCTCTTGTGGGAAATTCTAAGAGGGCAGAATCACAGCTGTCTTAGGCCATATTTACTGCTATACCCCAGCACCTAGCACTGGGCCTGACACACACACACACTCACTCCCCCACATACACCAACTGTTGAATGATCTTTCCTAAGATCTTTTCTTGGCATACTCCAATCTCTGCTTTCACAGGCTCAGAATCTCAGTGTTTATTTAGTTTCAAAGTAGCCACTGAAGCACAAGGAATCTCCTGCTAAGTCAGAAGGTCCAACAATTGAGGTGTGATGCTGTGCTCAAAAGTGCACAATTGTAACGTGACTATCTCATATCATGCAATTATTGTCACAACAGAACTCTGCAGTTCAAGGGCTAGCAGCTTTCTCTTCCCATCACCTCACTTCTTTCTCTGAACATCAAAACCAAAATTGACAAATAACACAACTGACTATATCAAACGGAATATACACAGCTCACTGATAGCCCTGTGCTGTCTTAGGTGTAAAGCACAATTAAACAAAGGCAAATCATATCTCTTTTATTTTATTATTATTTTTTATTTCAGATTAATATGAGGATACAAACAATTAGGCTTAATGTTTGCATTTGTTAGGTAAGGTCCCTGTGGCAGTTGTGTCCTGCACCCAGGAGTGTGCCATGTCCCCTTACATTGTGCCCATTAGGTGGAAACACATTCAGTCTCCCTCCCTCCTCCCCTCTCCCTCTTTCTCCCCCTCCCTAACTTGAATTCAATTAAGTTTTTCTTTTGTGTGGGTGGGCATTAGTTCATCTACTGGCTTCACATTGAATACATTGGACACTTGCTTTTCCATTCTTGTGATACTTTACTAAAGAGAATGTTCTCCAGTTCTATCTTATAAACTGTAGCAGTTATAATGTATTAAGTATGGTGGTATTTCAGAAGACTGCCTAGTCTGGCCCTAAATATTAGCCATGTAGGCCATGTCACTGAAGTGAATACCAGCTAAAATATACGAAGCTTGGGAAGGCTAAATCATGAATTACATCATCACCAATTTGTGTCATTATGGCAATGTCTGAATTTTAATTTGCATCACGGCCCCATAAAAATCACCTAACCTTAGGCAAATAACTAATGTATCTAAAGTTAAAACAGTACAGTCGCTACAGTAGATGTAGATCTCTCTGGGTGACCTTGAAGAAGTCTAGTAACTTCTCCAAATTTTGGCCCGTCCTGGGGTTAAAACAGAGACAGCTCTCAGAGGGTCATGTGATGATATACAAGTTCAAGTATGAGGACGTGATGCCGGAGAGCATGACATTGTATGTCAGCCTGTCAGAAGTAGAATTAACTTCAAATTGATTTTTGGAAAGAGAATGCCACATTTGGGGCCCAAGGGAAAATAAAATAGCAGACATGCAGACTGCTCCAGCATGGGGGACCATCACTGGGCCACTGTTGGGATTTTAGTAAAGTGAGTAGGATTTTTTCGACTTGTCATAGAGCATAATTGTTCCCTCATTCCTACACTGAACACATTGTACCCGATTAGATACAGGGGCTGGTAAATTCTCTGAAGCCAGGGCTTGTCTCTCATTTCCCTGGGCATCTCCTATGCCAGGGAATTGCTTAATTGTACTTCTTTCTGTTTTTTTGTTTTTTGTTTTTTTTTCTAACAGAGTCTCACTCTGAGTGCCATGGTGTGACCCTAGCTCACAGCAACCTCAAACTTCTGGGTTCAAGTGATCCTCCAGCCTCAGCCTCCCAAGAAGCTGAGATCATTTGTGCTAGTCACCATACCTGGCTAATTTTTCTATTTTAAGTAGACACAAGGTTTCTCTCTTGCTCAGGTTGGTCTCAAACTCTTGTCCTCAAGCGTGTGTCCTCCTTCCTTGGCCCCCACACTCAGACTATTTGTACCTTTTAAACATTAAGTCATTTGTTTGTACTCGCAGTCTAGTCCTCATAAGCTTGGAATCAAGATTACAATGTCTTTTTTTTGTTTGTTTGTTTTTAAGATTACAATGTCTTGATTTGAGAATGTGTGAACAGGAACATCCTCCCATTTCACAGATGAGGAATTTGAAAGAGGAGAAGGCCGCTAAGTTCCTGGATAAATCTAGCCACTTCCTTCCTCTTGGAGGGCCAGACCGCAGGCACAGGTCAACTGCGCTTTCCTGCCAATGGGTGCTCATGGAAAAGGCTCTCCCTCGTGTCTCTCTTCTACCCTCTACAAGATTCTGAGCTGCCTCATGATTTTGCGGACTCACAGTCTTCATTGCCCTCTGTGGCCATAAAAATAGTTCAGTAGTCAGAAGTCAAGCTCGAGGCAAAGAGCTGCGGTTGGCTGTCTGAACTCACCAAAAGCTGGAATCACACACATCAGAAGTTTGGAATGGTGACAGCATTCCTGGCAACCCCCACCCTTCACCACCGGACAGTAAAACAACCAAGAGCAAGGAAAAGAGAATGAAGGGAAGGCAAAAGGCGAAAGGCAGGAAGGAGAAAGACAGAAAATGCCCCCCTACAAAGCAGGGAAATGCAAGTCCATTCTGCTTATGCAAACAAACCAGGAGCAGAACGGACCGCTGTTCACACACTCATTTTTTGTGTTTTTAGAAGGAAAGAGTGGAGGTGTGGGAGGGTTCTTCTCAGAAGGTGAAAAACTGCCCCGCGTGAATTTGAAGGAACAACATGAGCTGCAAGCAATGTAGGGAAATGTATTTTTCTAAAGCAAAATGTATGGCTGTCAGTTCAACCCTCCCTCACACCCTCACTGGCTTTGTTGGGAAACCTGGGAGGGCATCTGACCAAGTGCTGAGGCTGTCATGAGTGGTCAATGTCATCAGTGGATGGAGAAAGGAAAATGAGAGTGCTGAGTATGCTAAAGCCAGGGTGGAAAAAACCCTCTGCCTCCTGCTGAGGCCCTCAAAAGGGCCCTAGTACTCCCACCCGTGCAGGGAGCTAGAGATGAGACAGGGAATGGGTTGAGGAGAAAGGTGAAAGAGGAAGAAGCTCAGATCTTAGCAAGTTGGGGGGGAGGGGACTTCCCTGGTGTGTCCTCCCTCCCCCTGCCCAAGAGGTTCCAACTTTTACCTGCAAACTTTGAGGATATAGGATGGGCCTGGGCAAGAATCCCAGGGCAGGAGGCAGCTTTCTTGGTATGTTCCTGAGCACATAATGAGTACCCTTCTGGCTTCCTTTCAATTCCTTCCCCACTCCTTATTCAATGAGCCCCAACTTGGGATCCCAGACATGCCATTGCTTTTTAATGGAAATGCATAAACTTAGTGTGGCATGTTGCATATCTCTTGGGAAAATGAATAATATTAGCCTTGAATATATATGCAAGACTCTTGGTAGTAGAGGGTGATTGATTAGGTCATCTCTGATTCCTCCTCCAGCCCTGAGATTCCAGTGAGGGGTCTCAGGATTGAAAGGCAGCTGAGAACTCAAGGATAGGCATAGAAGAGGTCAGAATAGTTCCCAAAGAAGGGGAATCCCCCAACAACAGCAGGAGCAACAACTGCTATTCTCAGTGCTCACCATGAGCCAGGCACTGTTCTAAAGGGTTGACTGTGTATTATTTCATCCAATCCTCTAAACCACCCAATGCAGTAGACTGTTACTTTCATCCCTGATTCTACAGAGGAGGCAACTGAGTCTTTGACAAAGGAAGAGACCTGTGCAAGGTTACAGAACTGTTAAGTGACTTGACTGAAGTATGTTCTGTCTCCAAAACTTGTATTCTTATTTACCGTATTTTGCCGTGTATAGCGTACAATTTTTTGTACAAATTTTGAGGGAAAAATAAGGATGAGCATCGTACATAGGGAGTATTAATTCCATATCTATATACATGTTTTTAATTATTTTATTTATGCTTGTGTATTATAAGTGTAACTCTAGAAAGCTATAATGCTATCCATATGCAAAATAACACCCTGGGATACAGTAATTGGTTTTGATTGAACTTATGGCAAACTTGTACCAAAAGCATTTTTGGCCAATGAAGAGCGATGCATTTCTCTTCGGAGCTAGCAATCTAGCTGGTATTTACAAAATTCCTTTATAATACAAAAAACAAGTTGCAAAATATAAACAAATACAAATTTGAATTAAAAAGAAAGCTATATTTTTTACCGAAAGTTTGGGCCAAAAACATGGGTGCACATTGTACACAGGAGTGTATTCTATGTAGCAAAATACGGTATTTGTCCAACTGTGCCCATCTTCCCCTGTTCCTCATAGGTCACTGTTTCAAGCTCCTTATTAATCTCATATTTAGGGACCTTCAATTAATTTCATTCACCCCTATATTCTGCCCTTAAAGACAGATTGGAATAGGTACTAGATGGAGCTTGTGAGAAAAGGCAGACTTTGTTCAGGAGCAAAGTGTAAAGAAAACACTGAGTGACCCAGAGAACTCGAACCATGTGTATAAGTGTGCCTGCACATATGTGTCTGTGTATCAACACGCAAGCAGGCGCGAGGACTGGAGGGCACTGAACAATTTAGGAACTTTAGCCAGGCTGGCACATCCCTTCACTATGACCAATCCCACACTGCCTGCCCACAATGGCTCTGCATAGAAATATGTTCTCTACTACCGCAAGACATTTGGATCATTTCCAGAACAAACTAGTGTGCAAACTCAAGGAATCTGATAGAAGTGATGTGGCCTTTATTTAAAGATATCAATTTTGTGGCCTACAAAAAAAAAGTATTTTGAGAATGAAAGTAACCTTTGGCGAAGGCTCTCAATTTCTATACTGCACTTCGTCCAGGCCGTTTGTTGGTGAGTTTATAGAAAGGTAGTCACTGTAAAACAATGCTGATAGTGATACAGGACAAGTGGCATCCCAACCAGCTTGTGAAGCTGGGAGGCGGACCTGCCTCCACCTCGGCAGTGTTGGTGCTGTGGCAGTGAGCAGAGGAACCAGCAGGCTGGAGGGTAGGCAGGGGGGCCCCGCAGGAGGCTCCAGGAGCTGGAGGGGTCAGATAACTGCTGGGGAGACATCAGCACCTTAGGTTTCCCTCCCCTTGCACTTTTATGAGTGAATAGAGTCCCCCCCCCATTTCCTAGGCCTGGGAACAAAAGGGATTGTAGCCATGCATTTGTGACCCAGACATGCTATCCCAGACACACTAAATGTAACTCCAGAGGATCCCAGATAAGGTTCCCAGATATGTCACAGAGGGTCCCAGACACGCTAAATGTAACTACCGAGGGCCCCATTAGACTATATATACCCCTAGACAAAGAGCCTGGAGAGACAGAGAGAGAGAACTTTTCTCCCCCCAACTTGGGTTTTCTCTCCCTGCCGGGAGCTTTGGTGTTTTTGAATACTGTTCTGTAAATAAATCCTGTCTTACCACTCATCTGTGGCCCGCAGATTTATTCTTTAAATCACTGAGACCAAGAACCTACTAAAGACAAAACTCTGGTATCAACAGGGAGGAGATGGTGTCCATATGTACAAGACTGAGCAGACTTTTCTCTAGCACCTACTATGTGCCAGGCACTATACCAGGTGTTTCACACAGATGAATCCATTTCTGTTTCATGACATGCCACAGGATAGCTGTTATCACCCAATTTTTGCAGATGAGAAACTGGCGACTCTCACTGCTCAGTGTGCCAAGGTCAGACAGCTAGAGCCGAGCAGAGCCAAGCTGTAAACTCTGGTCAGTCTCCAACACCCATAATTTTTCCACTACACCAGGCCTGACTCCTGTTATTGCTTTAATGAATATTAGTCACGTTAAATAAACCCTGGTATTCTGATTATAAAATTCCAAGCAATTTCTTTTACATGATTACTGGAAAAGAATGAACAAAGTTACTGAAAAAATAACAATGACCCCTTTAATCTGCATGCTGGTTAACTCTTCCCAGAACTCTCTCTGGGATATCATTTTATGCAACTCTCATGGCAATTGTGTGATCCAGGCAGTCAGATACTATTATTGCTATTATTCCCTTTTGATAAATGTGAAAATGGAGGCTCAGAGAGACTAAGCAACTTGCCCAAGATTGCATGGCTAAGAAATTGCTGAGCCAAGCCTAGAATCTATTTCCACCGAATTCTTTCATTCTCGAAATCAGTCTGATTCTTCCAGGTTTACAATCTGAAGAAAAAAGAAGCACGGTATCCACTTGTGTGAAGTCCCAGTCAGACTGACCTCTGTCTTGCTCCCACCTAACACCTCCCCACTTCGACCCTTTTGCCCCATCATACAACCTGCCTGGCTTGCCCACCAGCTCTTTTCTACCATGACAAAGCCTGTTCATGCTAGAAACCTGTTGTGTCCCTTCTCCACCGTTAAACCTTCTCCAAAACACAGTGACCCTGCCTTTTCTCAGAGCTCATGGGAGCTTTATGGTCTATGTGAGTTATTGGACAATTAGTTGTATGCCTTCTTGACATCTCTTGAATGACTGTAACAAAAAGCCATCAAACCACAGTGTACAAGCACCTGAAGACAGAGATTATATCTTGGAACCCTACAGCATTTATTGCAGGGCTCTGGAATAACTAAGGCATCCTGAAGTAACACAGATGATGGGTGAGCACACACCCATACTGCACATAACGTTCTCAAGTTCCAAATTGCTGGCTTCTAAGACATCAAGGCAATATAGGGGAGAGTTGCAAAAGCATGTGGGCAGGAGGTAAGACCCTGGGTCTCAGTCTCAGCTCAGGTCTACTGTCACTGTGTGGCCTGGGTCACTGCCTGCCCCTCTTTGACAGTGTGGTTGTCTTATCTGCAGCAAGAGGACTCTCTACAGCTGGATCCTCTCCTGCTCCTCTCAGCTCTGACAGTCCCTGATTCCATGCAACATTTTCAGATTTAGAAGGAACTAGGGAAGAGCAAATATATGTTCCATGAGATCATCCAAGAATATAAGTGGGAAACCCCATCAAGACAAGACAGATCGTTTACTGGATCTTGATAAGGGGCAGGGGAAGAGGCTGAGGGTGATATAGCTGCCAGCAAAGGGGTCAAGGGGGTGATTTCCAGGCTTATCACAACCCCTTTTGTGAGAGTTCCAGTAACATTCCCTTGAGTCCAAAATTTTTTTTTTAAAAACCTAGCCCCAGGGGAATGCCCTTGTTACTAAAACACAATGATAATAAAGGAAAGACAAAGGCAGTGTTCCGCTAGGAGACAACAGAATGTAGGGAAATTTCTTTTCTTCTGATCCACCCAATTCCATAACAATGGATATTTACCAACAAAGGGGACACTCACTCGAGGTACCAGGGCTTGTGGTTTGGAGGGGTCCAAACAGGAGCAAGGCAGCGAATGGGGGTTGCTGCAATATTTTCTCACAGTGAGGTAGTTACAGCCTAGAGTGTCAAATGCCCCTGGATTTCCTGACACTGGGACTTTCTATTAATATCTGGGCTTTCCATTTCATTTGTGAAAGGGTGTGTGAAGTGCACTCCACTTGTTTGCAGACATCTCTAATGGCTGGAGATGAAGTTCTGCCTACCTGGCTTATCCCTGCCACTGCATGGGATGGCCAAGGTTCACCTGAAATGCCTTTTGTCTGACTAGAAAGGCTTGTGCTGCCCACACAGCCCTCTCCTCCTGGCTGGCCCCTACACCAGCAAGTGTGTGTGGAGGTTGATTTGACTTGTCCGTCCTACCTGCTCAAAGGTGAGCAGTGATTGTACTGGCACAGAGGAAGCATGCAACAAATATTTATTGAGAGGACAATAGAAGAACAGAAGGAAGAAGAAAAGGAAAGGAGGGAGGAGGAGAGAAGGGAAGGAGGGAGGATTCAGCCTGATATTAAAGTCGTCCATGAGCTAAATTAACCTTTCTCTGCTCATGTCTGGATCCCAGACGTGCAGTCCGACCCCTCTGCATGGGCTAGCTGACTCTGTGCTCTAGACATTCCCTGCTTGCTCATCCAGATCCACTCCCAGCCTCCCTACCCTGCCCTGTGCCTTGGAAGGCTGGCCTCCATGGGCTGCATCAACATCTTCCATTGCCTTGTGACTTGGGGTTAAGTTCCCCCAAGGGACTGATGATGTGTAATTTACTTTCCTGGTTCCCTTCTTTTCAGGTGACTACAGCCTGGTGGCTTCCCGATGCTGAGAGCCACAGCTGCAGCCAGGAAACCCACTCCATTCAGCCACTCTCTTGGGGGCCGATCCATCACCTCTTGCCCTTACAGACCAAGTGTGGAAATGGCTCCCTGTGGTTGCTGGTCACCTACCTTGGAGTATATCATGCTAGGCCTTGCCGGTTATCCTAAGTTCTGCCTACATCATTGTAAATAGCCTCTCCTCCAAAACACCCCCTCCTCCAACTCTCCTTAATTATTCTGTTTGAATGTGCCATCTGTTCCCTGCTAGGACCCGGACCGAAGCAGTCCGCATCTCTATGTCTCAAAAGGCTACCTATTCCTGCAGGCCTACCCACATCATGCCTCCCCCAGCTGACGTGCCTTATTTCCCCTAGTCAGAATAAATCTCTGCTTTTTAGGTCCCCTGTCCCATTATGTGCCTATAAATATACAGATCAGATTTTCTTATGTTTGTGTCTGATTTCTCCACTAACGTGGAAGCCCCGCAATGGTAAGGAACACGTTCAACATATTGCAAGACCCTCAGTGAATACCAGAGAAGCTGGTGGGACTAGATATACCCCATAAATGTCTGCTAAAGAGAAAAGCAACAATTACTACTGGGTTTCCCACAATGATATAGAATAAGACATCAGTGACAAAATTGGACTGTGCAGTGCTCAAGCCCAAGACCGTCAAGGCCACCTTTGCTGCCAGTGCTGTCATCTCAGCTTTGGCCTCCTTGTACAGGGTTGTCATTGCTGATTTGCACACCTCTGGTGATGGGGAGCTTACTCACCTTCACACAAACTTCTCCCCCAGGAGGACCAATCTCATTGGAGATGACATCATCTATGGCCCAGCTCAAAGCTGCATCCTATAATTGCAACACTCTGGTCCCATCCATGGCCAGCGTGGTAATTCTATCACCCTTCCCATAGGATAGGCGATCAGAGACTTCAAGTGCCTGTGTCATGACCTTGTGATTTTGGCCCTGTGAGAATTTTCTCCTCCAGGCTAAACATGATAGGTAAGGACCCAGCCATACTACATAGAACATTCCCAAGTTCCAAACTATTGGCTTGTAAGACATCAAGCCAATATGGGGAAGAGTTGCAATAGCCAGAGGGCAGGAGGAGAGACCCTGGGTCTCAGTCTCAGCTCAGTCCCACTATCATCATGTGGCTTAAGTCAGTGCCTGCCTCCCTTGGAAGTGTGGTTGTCTCATCTGCAGCAAGAGGACTCTCCACAGCTGGACCCCCTCCTGCTCCTGTCAGCTCTGACAATATGATTCCATGCAACTTTTTCAGATTTCAAGGAAACATCCTCAGTTTCACTGTAGCTTAATAAGGAAAAATCCTAACCATTTGGAAGTGGCTCATGGAAACTCAAGTCTGCTATCCAAGGCCCTTGCAAATACCCTCACTCAGCACTTAACAATCCCAGGCTCTCAGAGAGATGGGAAGGAGACAGCCAGGACAGAATATGAGGTAGCAGGTGTCTGTGCTGACAAGAATGTTAGGGAAATGCTGAGAAAGTGGCTCTCAGCAGATGACCAGGGGTCAGAAATCTGGAGCCCCTCCCTTCCTCAGGCATCACCACCAACAGACTGGGTAAACTTTGGCCTCAGTTTCCCTTTATGGGGAAATAAGGGGATTGGACTCACAATCTCCAAGGATGTTTCCAAGTCTGACAACTAACACCACTTTGATGTCTTCTGCGACCTCTCTCTTGGAACTGAGTGCTTTCTTATAAGACTGCATTCTTGAGAACATGAGCCGATGTGCCCAAGGACTATTAGATTTTTTAAAAAGTGTTTAAATGTGTTATAAAGAAATAGCATTTCTTTGATGGAGTCTGCCATTCTGCCTGGCTACATTACTGGTGGGTCTTATTTTACTCAAGGGAAATTGTCAGAATGACAAATTTTAATCAGTGCTACTCAAAGCAGGCAGGTCCATGAACTACTTCCCACTGTCTATGGTGCAGTGAATAGAGAAAGGAAGAATCACCTGTAATCCCAACACTTGGGAGGCTGAGGTGGGTGGATTGCCTGAGCTCACAGGTTCGAGACCAGCCTGAGCCAGAGTGAGATCTTGTCTCTAAAAACAATAGCAAGGCTCTGTGGCGGGCGCCTGTAGTCCCAGCTACTTGGGAGGCTGAGGCAGGAGAATCGTTTAAGCCCAGGAGTTTGAGGTTGCTGTGAGCTACGACACCAGGGCACTCTACCAAGGGTGACAAAGTGAGACTCTGTCTCAATAAAAAAGAATCAGCACATAGAAACTTGTGCTGTCACCCTCTCTGTCACTGCTACATCATTCTTGAGGTATTTTGTTTTATACCAATTCATTTTTGTTGCCTGTTAACAAAAGTATTAGTTGCTAATGTATAGGAAGAAACAGAACTGGCCCTTCACAGTATATTGAGTGGTAGTGATTTTAAAACTATTAAGAAAGAAAGTGATACAGGTAGAAATAGAGATGAAAGGAGAGAGAGAACATGTTCTGGAGAATTAAGTTTGGTTTTTTATTAAAAATTGCCAACATCATTACAATCTAATTAATTTTCACTGCTTCTGTTCAAGGTGCCTTCCTTCCTTCTTTCCTTTGCTGCTTCCCTTCTCTCCTTCTCCCTCTCTCCCTCCCTGTTTTGTTTAAAGTCACAGAGCAAATATTTCTCTTCAACCTTCCACAGGTTTCTCTATGGACACGAGAGCTGATTCTGCCAGAACCCAGTAGCCTCCAGCCGCATCAGGGGGATGACAAATGCCCTGGTGGGGCTCATCCAGGGCACAAAGCTTTCCCAGGCAGCAAACAAACTGGCCCTGGTCACAGCAGTCACAGCTGGCACATGGCCGCTTGCAGACATTCTGGGCATGCAGTCCCATGACTTGGAAAAGAGGAGGTCTTTGGAGCCTGCCAGAGTTGTCTGCTGATTGTGAGGTATCTGGAACCTGGGGCCCCACAGCCCCTACACACCAGCATGGCTCTCCACAGAGGCCTGCTGCCCTCCATCCTGCCCTGTCATCTTCATCAGCTTTCTACAGAGCTTGCTGTAAAGTCACCCTCCCTGTCACCCCTGTCTTTTAATCTGTCTCTTACTGTTCCTCAGATTTAAAAATATCCCCCTTCAGTGGCAGCTTTGGAGCAAGCAGCCCTGGGTGCAAATCCAAGCTACCCGCTTGTTAGTGGGGTGATCTTAAGTCAGTTTCTCCATCATTTTGAATACTGAATTTCCTCCCGCAAAATAAGGATAAGGGAACCCACCTTGCCGGCACCTGAAAGGTGCTGATAAACATTTGTTGTATGAATGAATGAATGAGCAAATGAATGGATGAACAAATGAATGGAGGACTTTGCTTCCAGCTCTGCCCATTCTCCCCGATGCCCACTCTCCTCGGGGAGATACAGAGGTATCTTCTGGGGACCTAGTTCAGTAGAGAGCATACTACTCTGATCACAGAAAATTTGCATTTGTGATTTAGTAAAATAACTTTCTCGACCTGTGAACTTGGCTAAGATGCTTCACTCTCTAAGTGTCCTCTATTTCCCCATCAGTCAAATGCAAATGTTAACCCCTGACTTGACTCCACTACCAATTTCTGGCAAGGTCCAAATGAGAGCAAGGAAGACAGTGCCCTGTGGCCTGAAAGGGACTGGCCATATACACCAAGGCTTCTTCTCACATGGGCTGCTCAAGTCTCAGAGCCAAGGTGAGAGTCCAGGGTCCCTCCTGGCGCCAGGAGGTTGAGCTGACGTGCTTTCTGACTTGCTGCCAGGCAGGACATTCTCCTGCCAGCATCATCATTCCTTTGCACATAGGTATTTTGTCTGTGCACGGGAGGCCCTTGCTCTTTTGAGAGAGACAAAGAGAGGAGTCAGCAGAAAACCTGCAGAGGTTGGCAAATGTGCTTGAGCCATCAGCAAGTCCAGGGTCCTGCGTGTTGGACAGAATAGGAAAGTTCAGGGTGAATCTGGGAAAAACAAGAAAGTGGATAATGACTGTCTCTCTGGCTTGAAACTGGTTCCTCCTCTAGGTCCTACATCTGATTCAGGTGCCCCTTGGGTTCACTTTTGGGTTCCACTTTGGGATTACTGGTTATAGTTGACAGCCCATGGCAGAGGCTAAGAGAGGTATTAGACCATGTTACTGCTGGCTTCCCAGTGAGATATAGGAATAAAGTCCCTCTGCCTGGTATATCCTCCCTTCACTTTCAAACCAATCTTTGTATCCAAATTATACCTATTTTAAAGTATACTTTATTTATTGTATACAGTTAAGGTATACAAAATGATGTTATGGGGTACATAGGATAGCAAAAAGGTTACTATAGTAAAGCAAATTAACACACCTACCATCTCACAATTTCCTCCTTTTTTTTTTTTTTTTTTTTGTAACAACATCAGCTAAAACTTAACTAGCATGAATCCTGAATACGGTACGTTTATTTTTACTTGTAGTCCTTATATCACATTATATCACCAGACTTTCTCTATTACAACTCTTCTATTGACCTTGCCGCTTATGAGATTTCTAGATTGCTTTATTCCACCTCGAATTATACCTATCCTTGAAGATCTTGGCCAAATACCACCCCTTTATGAAAAGGCCCCCCCAATACAGTCAAGGTCTGCAAGCCAACTTTTTCTCTCTAACCTTCCGGGGCAGTCTCTAAACACAACACACTTCCTTTCATTAGAAAAGTAACCACAAGTACACTTATTGAGAATTAGTCATGTGGTAGGCACTGTAAGAGAGAATCTCACACAGCCTCTCTCAATTAATCCTCAGAGCCACTTGACAAAGTAGGTACGATAATTTTTTCCCATTTTATAGATGAAGAAATGCATTTAAGAGGTGCCAAAGTGAGACAGTAGCAGAGCTGAGATCTGAACCCAGCTGACCCCAGCTCTACCGACACTGTCCAAAGAAACTTTCTGTGATGATGAAAGTGTCTTATAGTGTTCTGTCCAGTATGGTAGACATTGCCCTATGTAACTCCAGAGCACTTGAAATGTGCTTAGTGCAGCTCTAGAATTGAATTGAACATCCTATTTAATTAATTAAACATCCTATTTAATTTTAATTGAACATCCTATTTAAACAGGCAAATAAAGGACCACCTTATTGGACAGAACACGTCTTGCTCACTCTGCTACATATGACAGAACACCTTTCACTCACTCTGCTACATATGACAGCCACCTATCTGTATTCAGCTCATGTCATCCCATTTAAACTTTAAGCTCTTTGAGAAGACAGAGCTCTGTCTTCCTTCAGAGTCCATGGTAGGCACTCAATAAACATTTTGTAATGAGCTCTGTTTGCCTATGATCCCCACGATGACTTGAGTAAGAGACTTGCCTTGGTTGGGAAGCTGCTGTGTGATTTGGAAAACTCCTATAACACTTAGGTGTCTTATCTATAAAGTGGGGGATGTGAAGTTCAGCTCTCAATTGGACATGTTCTGCCCAGTAAGGTCTTACCTGTGTGGAGAGTCGGGGTCAAAGCACGTCTTAGTGACATCGGTGATGTCAGGATCACAGCACTCTCCGCCATCAAAGTTGAATCGTTCATAGTTGCAGTCCATGTCACATACCCCATTCTGCTGTTTCTTCATGAAGGCTGGGTGGCGCAGGTGGCGGCAATCCCCACCATCATGACCAGTCAGTGTGTGATTGCACTCAGGGTCGCAGTTCTCATCCCCAATCTTGCTGATGTCACAGTTGGCCAGGATGAGGCGGTGGCGCAGGGAGGAGTTGTTCACCTCCAGTACCTCCAGTTCCCAGGAGATGTTGTAGTGCTTAAAGGCCTCCTCCAGCTGCTGGTGCTGGAAGTCTACCTGCTGGCAGCTCACCGTGGGATTCTCATGGTCATCATCATAGAGGTTGACCACGCGGTAGCGTACCACCTTGGGCCGGCGGAAACTTGGGAGCTGGTTGTAGCTAGTGATGACTTCTGTGTTGTCACACAATGTTTGCCCACACAGTGGGGGCTCCAGACTCGTGTCCAGCAGAAAGCCACGGGCATTGCTGAGTTCCACTTGGGGGCTGCTGCCATCCTTCATTGGGGACCAGGTGCGCTTCACATTGTCCCATTTCTCCTGGAGGAGGAGCTGAGGTAGAGGAGGATGGAGGCCATGAATTTCCATATCTGATAGTATTTCGCGCTGAGTCCTGGCCACCTTCCACAGACTGAAGTGCTCGATGTAGCCCCGGTAGTTGTGATTCTGAGCACTGCCCCCCAACATGAGCACTTTACACTTCTGGGTCAGTGGGCTGAATATGCCACCCACTTGCTCCCCAGAGGTTGCCACCTGGGCACCATTCACATAGAGCTTCATTAGCTTCCCATCATAGGTGGCAGCCAGGTATACCCACTGGCCTGGGAGGTAGCTGCGGTGAGCATTGATGGTGGTCACTTGCCGGGCCCGGTCTGTCTTCAAGGAGAAAAAGTAGCGTGGATCTCTGTTGCCTTGGTCACTGACGGTGTGAATGCCCACGACCCATCCTCGGTCACGCGAGGTATAAGAACATTTGTCATACAGCCCTATGTGGCCCCAAAAGAGAAAGATGAATAAATAAAGGATGAAAGAAGAGGGGGAGGTACATTTTGTTCTCTCTGATAAAATTTATATCAGGATGTCCTAGACTAATGGTTTCCGAAGTGCTCTATGAAATCCTGGCAGATACTAATGGTGCCTCCAGGACTACCCCAAGGGCAAGGTAAGGGTCAGAGGAGCTGAGAGGATGAGTAAGTTGAGTTTGGGGCATTCTCACCACAACTTTAACCCATGCCATTTTGTGTTTATTGGTTTTGAAAATGAAGCATACAAGACAGATTTTTGTACGAAGATTGGGTGCTTCTCCTAAAGAAAATGCTACAATAGTAGCAATAATAATAAGTCTGAAAAGCACTGGTTTTGCAAAACTGTTGGATGGGGAAGAGGACTTTGTAATGAAGAGAGCATTTCCAGCGTGGGATGATATATGAGGTGAGAGGAGAAACAGAGGGAGATGATAATGAATAGAAGATGCTCCTTCAGAAGAGCACTCCCGACTATGCAGTGTGCATCAGCCTTTAGCATTCATCAAATGATCTGTGGTATTACCCAATTGGGAAAGTTAGCCAGAAAAGTCAGGGACAAGAGCTGAAAAGCCAGAGCTTCTGTTTCTATCCTGAGTCTTGCTAGCCTTGTCATTCCCCATCAAAGACGTGAAACACACTTAATATCCAAAAAGAAAAGACCTTTACAGCTTATATCCTCCACCCCCTTCACTTAACAGGTGAGGGAGTTGGGGCCAGGCCTTGTGCTATGGCCTGCACATGCACTACTTAATTAATCCATGTAGCATTCCTACAGTGCTGACATTTAGTGTCCTATTTACCCAAGGAAGATGTGGGAATTAAAGAGGCAAAGAGACAGGTTCAAGACCACCTTCTGCCTCACCAATGTCCCCAGGGATCTGAGCCACACCATCTACCTGAGGTATGTCACAAGTCTTAGTTCAATATCTGGGGACGTTCCAAGCCAGGCATCTCTAGACTTACTCTGGGAATTCCAGGAAGTAGTTCAGTGGATTCTCTCTGGATCTAATTATCTTTACACTCACCAACCCAAGCCTGTCTGGAATATACCCAGTGTCCTTGGCACAGACAAAGCTGTTGAATGGGGAAGAGGACTTACTAATTAAGAATGTATTTAAAGTTTCAGCTGATGTATGAGGCCAGGTGTGAGGAGAAAGAGAGGGAGATGAGAGTGAATAAAAGATGCTCATTTAGAAGGACAGTGACTACTCTCAGCTGGAGAATCATCGCGGTCACCCTAACTCTGAGTGTGCACCTGCCACTGCCGCTCATCAAATAAGCATAGAGAGCTTCCAGCATAACCAGTGAAGGAGACCCGTACAATCTTCACTCCTTTGTGGGTGCTGAGAACTTGGAATTTGTGTAACTCTCTCTGTTAACAGCTGACATGGCCAGCAATCTTGGCTCAGCATCTAAGCCCATCTACAATTCTCTTCCCACTCCCTGCCCCAAAATCTTTCCGAGTCTCCATACAAAACCATCCTGCTCTTAAAGTCAGGGCAACCTTGATGAAGCACCAAGCACCTCCTGTAGGTCTTGGTTCTTCATCTGGTAAAGGAGGGAATTGAATGAAGTTCCTTATCACATACTAGGTCAGTCTGATTTTCTTTATTCCATATTTTTCTATGACTAACACACAAGGCACCTGATCCCGAGTTCCAAGTTCTCCCCGATTTTAGTTAACTTGACACTCATCCCCCCTGCATCCTCTCTGTTATCTCCTCTCTGCTAGACTGTTTGCTTTTTGAGAGCAGTGACTCTGCCTAGGTCATGTGGGTAACCTGCCCAGCATCTTGAATGATTCTAAATAGAGCAGGAGAAGAGAAAATGTAGGGATTTTTAAGAACAAGCAGAATTTGAGGCACTTATTTGTGTCTCTGTGACTAAAGGATGCAGAGAATCAGAGGACAGCATGTGTTCCTGGTAGAGTAGAAAGAACAGGATCTTTGGACTCAGGGTAATCTGCTTTGAATCCCCATGGCAATTACTAGCCATGTGCCTGGGGCAAAATGACTTCACCTCTGTGGGCCTTCATTCCTTCATCTGTATCTGTCTTTAACCCGCTGTCATACTTAAAAGACATAGTGGATATAGCATCCTCAGCATATGATGGCTGTCCAAATGAGAGTTCATGCTTAAGGTGCTGGAGGGCTCAGGAGAGATGTTGGAGATGAAAGGTAGGAAATGACTGGAAACAAAATACAAAAAGGCCGTTGAGGACAAAAAGGGCACCCTGAAGGTGTCTTGCCTGATGCAACAAAAACTTGCAAAATGAAGGCTTGAAAAAGCTCAAGTCATGCTCAAAGCCACTGGCATACACTACTTAGAAATCATGGATCCCTGTCAGCTTACATGATATCAGGGGACTGCATATTAAAAGCTGCCTTTCTATGGACTTCCTCCAGAGCCAAAGATCTGACTCCGAATTTGGAGTGAGTTGCCCCAGATCTACATGTTGCCATCGTCTAGGGGAACCAACCAGAGCTCTCATTCCTGGAGCCACCATATTCACACCTCTCCCCAGCTCTTAGTCTACCTTTTCTCCCTCCTCCAGCTCGCCCCTTCCCGCAGAAAAAAAAATGAAGGGTCTTCTAATGAGAGAATTAAAAATATGAAACAGGATCCCTTTTCCCTCTCTCTTTTTTCCCCTCCTTCTCCCTGCAGGTTTTTTATTTTGCCAGGGGCTCCCAGTCCCTCGTTTTCCTGTTGCCTTTGGAAGGCGGTAAGCCTGGTTAGCAAGGTAAAATGTTTACACATTTGTAGGGTGCCCTCAGTTCAGAACCTTCCCAGGACTTAGGACCTGATCTCGGGGTCACCACTGTTTGCAATTGAGAGAGAAGGAAGAAGAAACGAGAAAAGGCAGATTCTGCCACACAGAGCTGAGTGAGGGGTGGTGGCTTCACCCCAGGAAGCAGAGAGAAAGGGCTTTCAGTGGAACCAGGAGGAAACACATTAAGGGAAATGAGATCCTTGAAGCCATGGCTTCAGAAGTTTGGAGGGAAATATTTACCTGGGGTGTAAGTGGTGAAAGAAACTTGCTGAGCTTCAATATGGGTCGGGGTATAGAGTGGTGACCAGGGGATTTATTTCTGTATGAAAATAAAGCACTCAACAGTAGTCACATTGCAGGGGGCTGAGAGGGAAGCACCCCAGTACTACCAGCCCAGAACCAGTGCTTTGGCATCAGAGATCTAGGCTGGGCTTGCCAGGTAACCTTGTCTGGAACAAATTATATCATCCTCTTCATGCACGGGGCCTCATTTCCCTTCTCTGTTAAAGGAGGGGTCTGAATAAAATGATCTCCTGCTAGAATTTAAGAGCTCTTTTGTTCATAGTTAGAATGGTCCCTTGTAAGTAGGAGGTGCTCAAAAATACGTGTTGGTTTGAATGGGATGCCTTATGGTATTCTCCATTCCTGCATGCTTAGGTCCCCTCTTCTCTGTGTATGTTCATCTGTGACACAGAGCAGTATTGTCTGGTGGACATGAGAGTACCATCCCAGTGTCCCTGCTCACAGCCCTTCCCCACAAGTTCTCCAATGAAAGACGTAGTGAGAAATACAATGCAAGTCAGGCTGATGGCAGCACCATCTGTGTGAGACTAGAGGATGCACCTGGGGGGTGTATTCCCATGTGGCAATTCTGCACGTAATCTATACATAATTAGCATATACGTCTACTACCTGCCTCAAAGATATATGCACACAGACCCCCCAAATGAAAATGTGCAAGAGCCCTTTTTATGATGAGATTAGATGTCTTCAGAGTGGTAAAGCTATAGACAAGAGCCCCTCTTCAGACCAATAACATTTCTGGCCACAATGTGTAGAGTAGATGAGCTGGAGACTCAGTCCAGGAAAGGGACTTGTCATGGGCTTGTCACTCCAACCTTGGTCACTTGGCCTTTCTAATATACTGCTATCTTCCTGAAGTTACACTTGATGAGAAAGGGTTCATATGCCCCCAGAAGTTTGATATTTGTTTATTTTCATTGCATCCTCCTCTCAGCTACCCATTCACCCCAGAAAGCAAAAACATCCACAATGGAGAAAAGCCCAAAGGCAGAAAGCCTTCAGGGGGTTTCCCAGGACCTTGACCATGAATGACCAGAGGATGGGAGAATACTTTGGGCTTGCCCTCTAAGCAAGGATCCCTACCTTGCCAGGGCAGTTTTGTGTGACCACCCCAAGCACCAACAAATCTTCCTCCCATATATTCATCCTACTCCTCCTAGTCCTAAAACTCATCACTAAAGTACTTATTCAATGTCTGTGTTTCCCAGTGTCTCTTTGTGTACCTGATACACAACATAGACCTTGGTATATTATAGGGGCTACACAGAATTTGTCCTTGAAAGTGAAAAATAAGGGAAGACAGAAGGGAATGAGGATAGCTCCTTATTTCTGCCCTCTTTACAAGAGTATATTATCTTCTATTCAGAACTCACTAAGTACCAAGTACTCTACATTAATTCTCTCAATTAAACTTCACAACAAACCTCTCAACACTATCCACCCTTTAGTGTAAATTGAAGCTTAGGAAAGGGAAGAGGTTGCCCAAGGCAATTCAGCTTGGAACTCAGACCTATAGAAGTCCCAGACCCAGGTGGTTAATCATGTCACTGCATTAAGTGCAAAGTGCCAAATGTTTTATTGTGGGCTGTTCTAAGGTGTGACCCCTGCTAGAAAGATTCCCATAAGTCCTACAGCACCAACACAAGCCAGCTGAAATGCACTGCAAGCCAGGAGATATCTGCCCATGCCATTTTCTGGCAGGTCTAAAAAATTAAGAATCAATGGTTCTTTATTACGGATGAGTAATCTGCTCTATTGGGCTTGTCCCACTTCAGTGAGACATGAGATTTTCCTGGGTCTGGGTGTCCTTCTGCAGTTTCAAGTACCTGCTTGAACTGGGCTTCCAGCAACAGAGCCTCCATTTCTAGCCTCCTGGCCTGTTGGTTTCTGACCAACGTCCAGAGTCTATTCTGAATCCCCCCCAACCCCGATTACTGTCACAGTCTTGGCTGCCTTCCTTTTTGTCTCTTCTGGGCTGAATTGTGGCCTGCTCCAAATTCATATGTTAAAGCCTTGACCCCCCAGTACCTTGGAATATGACTGTACTTGGAGATAGGGTCTTCAAATGGGTAATTAAATTAAAGTATGATGATTAGGTGGATCCTAACCCAATAAGACTGGTGTCCTTATAAGAGGAGAAATTTAGAACAAAAAATGTACAGAGAGAAGATGATGGAAATACAGGGAAAAGCTGTACATACATAAACCAAGGAGACTTGCAGCTCCACTGATACTGTGATCTCAGACTCCTAGTCTCCAGAAACGTAGGGGAAACAAATCTCTGTTGCTTCAATAACTTAGGCTGTGGTCCTTTGTTATGATAGCCCTAGCAAACTACTGCATCCTTTTTCAACGAGTTAGCTAAAGTCTCTCCCTGAAGTTTTTCTAAAATCTCTTCTATCTTCCACTGCCAGTTTCCGGTTCAGATTCTTTCCCTGGTTATGACATAATGCCTCAATTTACTCAATTCCTATTTTTAGCAGAGCAAGATATATTAGGAAGATACAAAGACGGGTGGCATGATCATCACACACAGGACACTTTCCTCACTGGGGAGGGCCGCCTCTGTGTTTCCGCGTGAATGTGCATTTCTGAAGCACCTGCTGTGATGAGCACAGAGGTAGCTGCTTCCATGCCAAAGTGTCTCCAGTATTCACAGCAACCTTGCACAATAGGCACTATTTACAAATGAAAAATTTGTAAGGTCCCCTGCTCAAGGTCACAGAGCGCTAAGTGGTGGAAAGAACTGAAATTCAAGTTTTCTAATTTCAAGTTCAAAAGTTCCTCCCCAGCTGAGAGGGATCCTAGCTATGCCTCCATTCTCCGTTTTTTCCTAGAATGTTTTCCCAGAATGGCTTAACTCAACAACAACAACAACCAAAAATTGGCTCCGATAACATCTGACTTTCTTTCATCACTATCTAGGGAGGAGAATTAGCAAAACATGACAATTTTACATCCAGTTTGTATTATTGTTTATTTTCTCTCCTTGGAAGAGAAGATAGAGGAGGGGAAAAAACCCTCTACCCAGGGCATTTCTGCTGGTGAAAAAGTAGCATTTTCAAATAGTAACAGGAACCATCAGCATCTGAAGGTGTCTGTGGAGTGGTCTTTTTACTGAGTACAGACAACCCCGCAAAGCAAGGTTTATTAATACTCCTTTGACAGATGAGGAAACTGAGGTGCAGAAAGGCTAAGTGAATTTCCTTTCAAGGATCCAGCTAGGGATGGAGAGCCGACCTCCATCTGTCTGACTCCAGAGCCAAAGCCCCACCTGGATGCTCTCCTTCAATGGGGGTGACCCCCAATCTATAGGCTAGGTCCTTGTGTCTGGCTTTGCCACTGCTGTGCTCTAGGCCACTGAGTAGGTAGCTGCCCTCTTTGGGCTTCCTCATGTTCCCTCCCTATGAGATGGGAGGGTTAGACCAGATGAAACAGAAGCCCCACCACCTCGCATTCCGTGACTTTGAGATCCCAGTGACCTCAGATCTCCCAGACTTGGTTCTCACTGTGGGAGATGTAAGGTTGTTGGGAGGCAGGAAGGAAGGCGGTTTCAGGTCCTTCAATTTAAGGATGCCCAATAGCTGTGGGACTTCTGCCAGGAGAATACAAGCAGAGGTGAAAGGATGAGGGGATGAAAGGGGGAATTTAGGTCAACAATCTGGTTTCTTTCATGAGGCTAAAAAAATTAAAAGCTAAAGGTTGGAGGAGCTGGTTCCTTTTTTATTTTGTTTTGTTTTGCTTTCCCTTCCATGATTTAATCGCTGGTATCAAAGCCACAGAGGAATGCTTGAGAGAGCAATCCTATGGAAAGCTTTTATCTGTCCAGAGGAGAGTGATTAAAACAGACAGATTTGGGTTAAGTATACCCATGGTCCCTGCACTTGGTTCAGTCGGGGGGAGACCCACCAAAATGACCTGGAGGACTCGGCACTATTGGGCATTCAGAGAAGGGCTGGGATGTCACTGAGGATGGTACCTCAGGGACCATTCCTCACCATCCTCATCCCACTGGGTCCACTTTGGATCAAAGGACTCCCCTTTAGGCTCAGTGGCAGAAGGAAGCTTAACGTGAACTGTACAGGAGATTGGAGAATTATATCAAGTTATACTGGGTTCTGGGCATCTCCTGGTATTAGAGAATGTTAGAAGGAATGTTAAAATAATCATATGGAGTAATTCACAAGGTCAAGGTTAGATCAGGTACTTCTTGAGGGCTGGCTATGCAAGTGTATGGGTGGGACCTAACTTCCTCTGGTAAGATTGCAAGGAGCTGTGGAATGAGCATTCAGCATGACATCTGTATCTGCACTTTCCCTTGCTGGGAACTCTTTTGTTTACCTTTTCTACTAGTTAGGTGATCTTGGAAGAGTTAATTCACCTTGTTGAGGCTCAGTTTTCCCACATGTACTCCAGGGATGAAGAGTCTTACCAAATACACTTCACAGATCTCTTTTGAGGGAGAAAGGCAATCTTTCCTTTTTCTTCTTCTTTTTTTTTTTTTTTTTATTAAATCATAGCTGTGTACATTAATGCAATCATGGAATACAATGTACTGGTTTTATATACAATTTGAAATATTTTCATCAAACTGGTTAGCATAGCCTTCATGGCATTTTCTCAATTATTGTGTTAAGACATATATATTCTACATTTAGTAAATTTCACATGTACCCTTGTAAGATGCACTGTAGGCATGGCAATCTTTGCATGTAAATCTTTTCCTGTATTTCAGGCTAGTTTGAAGTTTGAGGCAAGTTTGAGAAGAGTGTATCTATGGGTTCCTAAAACCCATAAGTTTGAAGGATATACAGACTTATGTTTGGGATTACAAAGTGCTCTTGAGGAATCCAGGGGCACCTGTTATTCCCTCTAGCGATTATCTGTCTAGTTGTCTCTTTTGCTTGTGTGTAAGCAGTCTCCATGGATGTAGACAGGCCAGGCATTATAGACCAACAACTCTGAATTCAAACACTGGTTCTACCATTCACTAGCTATGTGACTAATATTTCTCTTCCTAACTGTAAAATGGAAATGATACATTTTTCTCTGATATTTGTAGTGGGGAAATGATGAGATAATGAACATATCGGAACTTGGCTCCTGGCCACTGGCAACATAACAAGCATTAAAACACACGGACGGTGCAGTCAGACTGATGGATTTGTATCCCAGCTCTGCTCCTTGTCAGCTGTGTAGCCTTGGGCAAACTCTCTTTACCTCCTAGATAGCTTCCTCATATGCTACTGATACATAAACTGATAACAACAAGTGCTTAACCCATAGTGCCGTTTGGGGGACTTAGAGAATACAAATGCTCATTTGCGTAGCATGCAATAAACATAGCTATACATTTTATTGATATTAATAATGAATGTCTGTCCTTTGTAGAATCGGGATCATTTTTTTCTTCTTCTGTGCTGTTAGACTCTATCCTTTCTGACACTGCTGTCTGAAATAGAGACACATGTTCATTGCTCAATTTTTCACACATTGTCAATGGTGCATATCAACTTCAGAAAGGAAGTGGAAGAGGAGAAGAAAAAAAGGCGAAGAAGAAAGAAGAGGAGCAGAAGGGGAGGGGTGGAGTTGAAGTGCATTTTAATTTTGTTCGTCCTTAAAGGTTGCACAGCACAAACAAGATCCTGGTGACTCAGAGGCACCAATATTGGGGTCACCGTGGCACAGAGACCCTATCTTTGGTCATTTTGATGACTTGACGACCTGTAGGCCACTTTCCTCATTCACTCATCAAACCTTGGAGACAACAATGCCACTTCTCAGAACATTGCCTAGGATGTGCTGTCCACATTCATTATGGCAGTCCTCAAGACCTACCTTTCACGATTCATGGGATCAGGCAGAGTCAGGGCTGGAGATTCTATTACTAGCCATCTAATTGTTCCCTTTAACACCCAACTTCATGCTTGAATCATACTGCTTACATTTCCAGATTTAGAGAACTTTCTACTGCCTGAAAATGGGCTTTGCACCTTTCAGGATTTCTGCTAGACCAAGCCTCCCTTTCTTTTCCTCCCACTAATCCAAGATCTAGTCTTTAGGAATCCTGGAAGTCATTCTGAGTCCTTTACCACTGGACAGCACTGGAGATGTATGAGGCTTTTACTCTGTTCTCCCTGGGTTCTTCCATTCCCTAAATTATCATCCTCAAGTCCTGCCTGGCTGATGCATTCATTTATCTTCTCATGGATTCATTCACCACATACACATGGGGTAGCCACTCTATTAGACCCTGGCTAGACATTTGGGGTATGGAAAATGACCAAAGGCTGTACCCTCTGGCTAGAGACTTGCCAGTCTCTAATGCTAGTGCCAGTTCTTTTGCTGATGCAATATGGATACAAAGGGAGTTGACAGTATGCAGTTAGGAAGACCTATCATTACCATACCCGCCTCCTTACATTATCCCCAGAATTGCTACTCTGATTCATTCCATTCATAGCCACATGAACCTATTGAGAAATAAACACAGACACGATTTACAATGTATTATTATAAGGCCAGGAAACCTACATGTACTGTCTCAGTAAATTATTACAGCTACTCTATGAGATGAGTTCTCTTGGTCCCATTTTATGAGTGAGGAAAGTGAGCCTCAGAGACTTGCTGTGACTTGGCAAGGTCATTCGATTTGTAATAACACAAATAGGATTAACTCTAGCTCTCTTAGCCTCTAAAGCCAGGGCTTAACCAATGAACTGCCTTCTACTGAACATGTAAACAAAAATTCTTTTTAAATAATTTGAATATTTATTTCCTCAGATAGTTGATATTTTTTATCTCCTTCACATCAATTATACATTCTATAGGTTATAACAACACAGAAGCATCTTAAGTTTCCTTGAAATTTTAAATTGCATATAAAGCCTCTTGATTATTTCATTTGCTTCTCCCAACACTTTCTGAAAGGGGAAAATAGAAATGATGATTCTGCTCATACCAATGGGGACAGTGAGGTTCCCAGAGGGCCAGTGTCATACAGCTTGTGAGACACAGAGTTCTAAGTCCCCACTCAGCACACAGTGATTCTCTGAGTTTGTACCTCTTGCCTTAAGGTTAGTCCCTGAGCAATAATCTCACCAACTACACCCAGATTTGTATATTAATCTAAGGGAAGAGAATTTCAAGTTGAAGAACAGTGTACGTGTGTTCCAGACCAAACAGAATCAATACCTTACATCTGTCTACCTAAGAAGTCACTTTAGAAAGAAAGGGGAGTTTCTGTCTCTGGGGTTCCTACACTGTCCAAGTAAGAGCATTGCCGGTGGAATAGCCTTGAACATAGGCAAGGGAGGTCCCAAAGGTCAAGGGGACATTCTTGGTATCTTTAGGGCCAATGAGCTGATTAGCCAGTAGAAAGAACCAATTAATGTCAATGAAATGTTTACACATATGTATGCCTTAAAGAAAAAATAAAACAGTGCCATGTGAGGGCATTTACGTGAGCAAAAGCTCAGTGGAAAGTCTGGTGGTTAAGAGCAGTTTGGAAGCAAAGACCTATGTTCAGTGCTGGGTCTATCATGACCTCAGGGCAGCTCTGATTGGGAGGATGTAATTAAGATACTGTTCAGAGGACAGTTAGCACAGTGCATGGTGGACAACAAGCACCCAAGAAATGAACATTGTTAATGAAGGTGTGTGAAGACAAGAAAAACCAAATGCACATGGAAAGTACCACATACAGGACACAGAATGGAAGGAGAGGGAGGAGACAAGCCCAGGAAGATATTTTACGTTTTCTTGCAAAGTCATGTAGACATGTCAACCGAATGCCACCTACAACAATATCAGGGATCTTCCCTCTCAGTTCTCCAGAAATCAACACAATGATAGTTATTTATACTGTTGGAGAAGTAAAAGCAGCTTCCCTAATGGAAACTGTCTCCCAGTTTTGCTATAATCAGATCTTGGCTCCTCTTGGCCATTCCATTTTTATTCCTGTGTGTAACTGTGTTTTGTGTGTGCATGTGTGTGTGTATATGCATGTGTGTACCTAAAGTTTGAAAGTATATATCCCATACTGCTTAGCATAACAATGGCATTTAGTAGATGCTCAACAGATTCTTACAGAATGAATGATCTATATGTGGTTATGTGGATACTATGGAATTCTAGGCACAAGTTCATAGGTTCATAAAAGAGAGGGCATTCATTTTTCCAAGCTGAAGGATGAGTTGAAATTTCAAATCTCAGCTGCTAGTATATATGAGATTTGAGTAGGTCATCACCTTTGAGCTTTTCCTTCTTATTCGGTAAAATGAGCATACATACTATAAAGGATTAGTAACATCAACTATGGAAAAGCATGTAATTGGTGCTCAATACATCATCATCACTATTACTGGAAAATTCTTCCAACTGCTTAGTGCACCAGCAGTTTCATCCTTCCCTGATACAACCTGTACAGCATTGTCACATTCATGTTCCTAACATTCAATTTTTTTCACTATTTCCCCATCTGACTCCCTAAGTGCAAAGACCAACCTCAACTTTGCATTTCAGACACTGGTCTCAAACCATCTCTGAATGTGCAGACAGACTCTTGTTGGGTCATCTCACTTTGGCCCACATTGTTGTCTCCACTGGGAAATGTTCCTCCTGCCCCTAATATCCCTTTTTTCTAATCTTCAACACTGGTGCCAGTAATATCTCTTCTGATAAACACTTAGAGTGCATGACAGACATAGCCAGCCTTTGACCCAGGCATCTTTTTGCACTGGCTACATGGGTCTTGATCCTTTACCCAGGTGGTTGTGGGAGACCTGGCATCTCTTTCCTCCTGAGTCTTTATCAAGTACTAGCCCTGTTGCTGGATGTTTGGTTGTTGATCTGGTTCTTCCTTCATGGAAGTTATCACTGTTGACTCATTTCTGAGGTCACCCTCAATGGCTGTATCCCCCACTAGACTGTCATCTTCATGAGAAGAAAGAGCACATGTCTGTTACCATGCCGTATACCAAGCCTTCCATAAAGTTCCCAAGACATACATCTTCAATAAGCATTTATTGAATGGATGAATGAATGAAAGACTTATGCTCCCATGGCTTACTGAGGAAACCAGATTTGAGTGGATTTTGAAGTTTCCAGCAATCTTCACAGTACTGGAGCAAGATTCCTGACTTTGTGGCAGGAGTGGTTGTCCTTATAATTGCATCAGCCCCTGGCCTTCAACTTTTCCATCTATATAATGGGAGGTTGGCATCTGTGGTCATTAGGTTTGGTTGTGTGAAGCAGTAAAAGGAGTAACAGGAAGTTAGGAAAACATGTGTGCTGGCACTGCTGAGCTGTGTGACCTTAGGCAAGTCATGCCCTCTCTCTCATGTCCATTTTCTCCTTTGTGAAAAAGGAAGGCACTGACAAAATAAATTCTAGGGATTTTTTTTTTTTAATGCAGGGAAAAAATTCAATACTAGGGGTCATAAGACATGAATGTGTTCCTTAATTTGTCACTAATGTGCTATTAATCATGGGCAAATCCCTTTTTCATCCACTGTGATAGGACTTTCACGAGCCATAGGCATTTTTGCCATAAGGGGCCCTTTCCTCCCTAAATAAGTTAATTAGCTATTTATACTCATGCAGTTAATTCATTTATATGTATATATACAATCATGTAATACATAATATATGTGTATGTATATATACACATATATGTGTATGAATAATTATGCTTTTTGACTGTGTTGTTATAAAGACAAGTGTAATCAAGAAGTTGGATTCATTGTCATATGTGTATTATTATTATTTTTCTTTCTATATTATTTTTTCTTCAGTTTTTAAAAGAAATTAAAACATTTTTCTGTGGAAATCAGGCATTGTGCCAGGTATGCCTAAAGGATGTGTGGTCAGCCTTGTTCCATCTCTGTACCTTGGTTCCTCTGCTGCCAAATGGCAGTCAGAGGAGCGACTGAACACCTGTAGTCAATCTAAAGAGCCAAGAGGAAAGGGGAAAATTCCCACAGGGGTGAGTCAAATGATGTGAGTTTCATTCCTGAGCAGGCCCACAGCAAGTTATGTAAAAACATAGCCCAGACAATGTGGGCTGAGCTTTGAAGACAAAAGCTCCTCTCCCGGGCGAGTCTGCCATCACATCTCATCTTGGCCCACACAGCCCAGGGTGAGCCTTTCAGGGAGAGAGATGGAGAAGGAGATAAGAGAGGGGTGAGGCCAGACAGGCAGGACTGGTGCCACCTGTGATGACTCTCCTAGGCAGGGAGATGCTTACTGAGTGTGTCAGGCATTGTGCTAAACTCTTTGCATAGATAAAATCTAGTAACCTTCATAATAACCCAAGCAGGGAGATGCTATTATTATCTGTATTTTACAGATGAGAAAACTGAGACTCGGAGAGCCCAAATAATTCACCCAATCCTGAGTAACTTGTTGGCAGGTGACAGAGGTGGGATTCAACCCCAGGCAATAGTTTGTGTTCTTGAATTTTAAATTATGCTGTGCAGCCACAGGAAAACTGGCTATATGAGGACAATGAGATGTTTTTAATTACATGTAAATAAAGGAAAGCAAATTCTGCAGTAGAGTACAAGCAAACAGAAGTCAGCAGAAGGAAGCTTGATTCTGAGAAGAAGGCTCAGCCAAGTTTTCCTGTATAAGTCTCAAAAGAGCTGAGCCTCACATGAGATGCAGGACATGGGTGGGGAGACTCTGGGGAAGGACATTCGAACAGAAGTAAGCACAAACAATGGCAAATGCTGTGAATTCACATGATGTTGCCTCTGAGGAAGGCACCTGCTTAGGATGGGATTAAGGGTGCACACAGCAACAGAGGGAAAAGAACCAGCAAGGGGCTACCTGAGGCCAGATTGCCAAGATGCCTGAAGTTTCTTCCACAGACAAAAGGGAATCTTTGATGATTTTTAAGGAAGAGATTCCATGAGGGGATGGAGGTCATTTCATAGGGATAATAGAGGGTTCTTCTTGACAGAGTCACAGAGCTGAAAGAGCCAGGAACTCCTTGCCCAGTGCTCGCTTGGAATCATTGAGCAGTAAGAGTTATTAATGAAGGGGGCAGGAATGTGACCAAAATTTTGAAAAGAGAGGGCTTATCCACTACTAATTTTTTATCATTTTAACATCTAGCAGAAAACCATGAATTATAAATCAACTCAAAGGAACTCTGTAAACCTATAGAGGGATAAATAGTATTTAGATGCTCATTGGGACTTCCAAATTTAAATTGTGGTCCACTTGGTGGAGGATGATTGGCTCAGCCTACATCTTGGTCTCTAGTTGACCTTGATTAAACATTGACTACCTTCTGTTTCTTGGTTTCCCCATCTAGTAAACCGAGGAGGATGGCGAGTTGACCTCTAAGTGGCTTTCCAGCCCTGATAGTCTATCACATCCTTGAAGAGCAGGGATTGCATCTCCCTGTGTCCTCCTCATTGCTTAACTTGGGACCTGACACATGGAAGACCCAATAAAATACAGTGGAATTCATGAAACAAACTGAATTTTTAAATGAAGACTCTTGTGGAATCTTTAGAAGATTTCAAATGAAAAGTTTGGAAGTGGGGCCATTTTAAAAAAGAATAATAACAAGAAGCAGATCAGTAACCCAGATGGGTTAGTATTTCTTCTCCGGCTATAAAAGATGTTGAGGGGGGTAGCGTCTGTGGCTCAGTGAGTAGGGCACTGGCCCCATATGCTGGAGGTGGTGGGTTCAAACCCAGCCCCGGCCAAAAACTGCAAAAAAAAAAAAATCATTAAAAAAAAAAAAAGATGTTGAGGAAGTGAAAGACTTTAGAATAGAAAAGACTGACAAGGAGGCAGCCAAGGACATTTCAAGGACAAAGGGGAAATCAAATATGAAAAAACATGGACGTGGAAATAGGTGTACTAAGAACATGAGGTAATTCTGTTTAATAAAAACAAAACAAAACACAGAGGTCAGTGGTTCTCAACCACAGGAGCTTTTGTCCTCAGGGGACATTTGTTAATTTTTTTTTTTTTTTAATCACAACTGAGGAGGGGAGGTTGCCACTCACTGTGTTTGGTGGGTAGAGTCATCGCTGATCTGTCCCCACCAAATGCAGTGAGCATCAAATCGTTACAAGGAATTATCAATTCCAAAATGGCAAAAGTGCTGAGACTGAGAAACCCTGACAAGGAACTACAGAAAGACATAGCAGAAAACAATGCTGGGGAGGAAGTTGAACGTGAGGCTACAGAATTCAAGCCTGACTCAGGAAGGTGTATGGTGAAATAGTTGAATGGATTTAGTTCTCTGTAGACTGATGCTATCACTTACTTGCTGTGGACCCTGGAAACTCACTTAATATTCCCTATCTCTCATCTGAAAAACTGGGATAATAATAGTACCTACTTCAGAGTGTTCTCGTGAGGATTAAAGAGTTACTGTACCCAAAATACTTAGAACAGTGCTTGGCACATATTATACATCCAATGTATTAGCTCTTTCATTTCTATGTGTAGGGAATAGGGCACTACAGTAGACTCAAGTTCAAGAGAGTGGAAAAGTGGCCCCTCCACCACTGATAATCCTAGAAATGTTCTAGAGCTACATAATTATCATGTGACTGTTATATCCACCCAATTGATAATTCTTCTTCAATCAGCTTCTGCTTCAGATGACACTGCAGGCCGATGTGTCTGGGTTTGTCTTGCTCTTTGCAAGCAACTGCCCATCTGCACTCTGTCTCCCATATATCCATGCCTCTGACAGCCTCTCCAGTCTAGGCTCCTCCTGGTTGTAATGAATAAGTAGAAGGAGATAAAGGAAACCACCTGAGGACAGATAGAAAGATGGAAAGGCAGGAAGCCTTCTGTGAGAGCTGCTGCCAGCAATAGACACCGTTCATAGAGATTCCAAGTACAGAACCAGGGGCATGTTTTAGAGGCTTGTTTGAGCTACTGATACTGTTCTCTTGGAGCCCTTGTTTGTAAACAGATATTTCTGCTGACACTGGATTTTGTAAAGGGAGGACAGGGCGGGGGGAGTGGGAGTGAGGATTGGAGAAAAAGGCAGGTTGTGTCGGAGAGCTTTAGACCATGTGTTTGTTGTTGAGAATACAAAGACCTCACTGTATTAAATGAAAATGCTTGTTTTACAAGGCGAGTGGGAATATGATAGGTACATGTCGAAAATGCTTCGGAAACTGAAGCAACCCCATGCCATGAGGGCTTTGCTGCTACATCAGATGTCCAGAGGCACACAAGGATTGTGGAGGCTCAGCGTCCCTAAACAAGGGCTCAGAGGCTATGGGAAAAGGGAGCTACATGATTGGCACCTCTCTGTTCCCACCTGTAACACCTGCCCCTTCCCAAAAAGTATGGCTTTCTTGCACATTCTCTCTTGGTTTCCCACTACCTGCTAACCTACAGGTAGGAATTGTTACTGATCTAACATACTAGTGTTGATAGAGGAGTCTAGATACAGACTTGGGGCACTATAGAACATACTTATAATTACATAGCTATGCAGACAGAGCACTTTAATTTTTTCAAAGTAAATTTCAACTTCTGAAGTGAGTGGTTTCCAAACTTTACTCTGGGGAAGCACAGGGTTCAGTGGAGGTGTCTCGGGGGAGTTTTTATATAACTCACACTGGCCTAAGAGCAAGAATTGACTAGAATCCTAACTCTTGCTCCAGTTCTAGGACAAGGCCTGGTCCACAGAGATTATATGAACAGAAGGCTGGGTGGGTGCGATGGATGGATGGATGGATAAAAGAAGTGAAGGGTGATGGATTAGGATTGAATCATGGGATGGACTGATGGAAGGGAAGATGGCTGAAAGCATGGAAACAAGGGATGGAGAGGAAGGAGGAAGGGAGGAAAGGTGAGAGGGAGGGAGTAAGTAAGGAAATAAAGTTTGGTTGATAGACAGGTGATGGATGGGAGGGTAGATTGGTGGAAGGGTGGATGAATGGCTTGGTTCATGGATTCATGGGTTAAGTCCATAGTAAATAATTATGGGCAAGACTAGTTCAGGCCACATTTGAAGTGAATTTGCCTATTTAAAATCTCAGAGAAACTCAAGAGACCACAGTTTGAATAAACAAAGTTGTAGATTAGATTTCTAAGGAATAAACTGATTCCTCCTCAGAGGAAAAAAAAAGTTCCAAATTCTATTTACTCCAACAAGGGTCCAGATGAAGGAAAGTGCAATTCCTCAGTTTGATATGACAACTCAACATCAACATTCTCATTTTCACAGATCCCCTACAGTGCTCAGATTTTAAAGCTGGGAACAGGCTTCAGGAAATGACCTGGTATGCCCTCTGTTTTTCGGCATTTAAGTTACCATTTGGAGGCCCTAGATCCCTTTGAGAAACTGTTGAAAACTCTGGACTCCAGAAAAATAGGCATAACCTCAGATTTTCGCAGAAAATATCTTAGAGTTCATAAATCCCTTCAAGTCCTTTCAAAACCAAGTACAAACCTCCCCTTTCCACTGTTAAAATATGAGTTTGATTCAAGTATTTTACCTGGTACTATTATTAGGAAAGAAATGTACAATATTGATATTAACCAGAATCCTAAGCCCTAAGTAAAATATTGGTATCAGCCATCAGTTGATGCTATGATAACACTGTAACTGAGATATTCATCTTAGCCTCATGAAACCCATTCCTCACTCAATGTTCAGAGGGATCTTTGGAAAATATATGCTAGATCCTGTAACTGTTGTATGAAGCTCTCTGATGACTTCCTAAAACACTAGATAAAAATGCAGATTCCATGATGGGAGCTGCCTCCAACCACAGACGCACACATCTCCCAGTGGCTGGCACACCTGCCCCTTCCCTGTGCTGAACGCGCCGAGTCATGATCTATTCACTAGCTCCTCTGTCTCTGTCTCTCTTTCTTTCTCTCCACTTCTCATCTCCTGTCTTTTTACATGGCTTGCCTTTCTCGGCTCTCATTCAAGTCCTGGCCTGACCATTTCAGTCATTCTACATAGCTTTTACCACAATTAAATGCAATTCTGTACAATCTTATCTATTGTCTTTTTTTTCCTCACAAGAATAAAGTCCATGAGGGCAGGAGCCCATTCTGTCCTGTTCACTACTACATCTAACAGTGCCCGGCACACACATATATTGGTTGATATATGGAGACGCACAGAGGTTTCTTTGGGAAGCCTCAGGGTTATCCCTGCCTCACCATGGAGCCCTGAACAAATCTCTTCCCCTCTTTGGACTTCATACTTTCCTGGTTTAAAAGGCTCATTTAGATCTTTTTTTTTTTGAGACAGAGCCTCAAGCTGTCACCCTGGATAGAGTGCTGTGGCATCACAGCTCACAGCAACCTCCAACTCCTGGGCTCAAGCGAGTCTCTTGCCTCCACCTCCCAAGTAGCTGGGAGTACAGGCGCCTGCCACAATG
>CAUYRH010146083.1:0-18709 GCA_963574655.1 Perodicticus potto | reverse complement strand
GGAGCAAACGAAATAAAGTGACAGGGTATGGACATGGTGTCATTTGTTTAGTCCAAGAAAAGGCGGTCTGGGCGAATTCACAAGGTGGTATGGCCAGTGGGTTTTGGGCAGGGACATAGTGCCTGGCACGTGGGGAAGGTGCATTCGTGCAAAGGCATTTGGGCAAATGAAATGGCCAGGGACCATGGGGCAGGGTTATTGGGGTAGAAGTTAGGGCCAGGGCAATTTTAGCAGGGCAAAGAGCCCAGAGCCTTGGGCCACAGGCACTGTGGTAAGGGCATTGGAACAGGGGCATTGGGGCAGGGGCAAGTGTCCAGGGGCATGGGGCCAATTTCAGAGACTCAAGGGCTTCCAGCCAAGAAGCATGGCCAAGGCAGCATGAAGCCATGGGATTAAGCAAGGTGGACAAGGCCAAGGGAATAAAGTGATAGGATAGGGACGTGTTCAATTTGGTAGGCCAAGGAAAGGTGGTGTGCAACCTATGGCATTATGGCCTGTGGGATTTGGCCAACGACATAGTGCCAGGCACATTGGAGAATGGGCAATGGGGCAGTGGCCTTTGGGCAAAGCGAACGACCAGGGGCAATGGGGAAATGTCAAGTCATGGTAGCAAGGGCATAGGGTCAGGGCCATTGGGACAGGGCAAAGAGCCACGGGCATAGGACCTGAGACACTGGGGAAACGGCACTGGAGCAGGGGCACTTGGGCAACAGGCATATGGCCAGGGCCATAGGGTCAATTTTGGAGACTGAAAGGTTTCAAGGCAAGAAATATGGCCGGTGCATAAAAGCAGAATGTTAGCGAGGTGGCCAAGGTTAAGGAAATCAATAACAGAGTGGGACCTAGTCAACTGCGAAGGCCAGAGGAACTTATTCAGAAGTAATCCCAAAGCAGTAAAGCCAATGGGATATGGCCAATAATATGTTGACAGGGGCAAAGGTGTGGAGGCATAGGGCTGGGGGCACTGGGGCATAGGACCATGGGCCATGGGTAAGGGGCACTGGGACAGGAGCATTGGTCCCACGCATAGAGTCAGGGCCATGGGGCAAATTTCAGAGCGTCAAGAGCTTGAAGCCAAGAAATATGGCTGGAGAATAAAGCCAGGAGGTTAGGCGAGGTGGGCCAGGACAACAGAAGGAGGTGGCAGGGTAGGCATGGTCAATTGAGGAGGACAAAGACATGTAGTCAGGGGTAAAACATAAGGCAGTCCGGTCAGTGAGATTCGGCTAGGTATACAGTGCCAGGAATGTTAGGGCATGGGCTTTGGGACAGAGACATTGGCATGGGAAAAGGGACAATCACAAAGGACCAGGGCCCAGGGAACTTGGGACAGGGTCAATATGATAGGGGCATTGGGACAGGGACAAAGCACCAAGAGCCTTTAGGCACGGGCATTTGAGCAGAGGTTTAGGACCAGGGACATAGGAGCAGGGGCATAGAGCCAAGGACATAGGGTCAGGGTCATAGGGCCAGTTCTGCTGACTCAAGAGCTTAAAGCCCAGAATCAAGGTCCCAGGAGCAAACAGAATAACATGACAGGGTAGGAACATGGTCATTTGTTTAGGCCAAGGAAAGGCAGTCTGGGCCGAAACCCAAGGTGGTATGGCCAGTGGGTTTTGGGCAGGGACATAGTGCCTGGCACGTGGGGGAAGATGCATTCGTGCAAAGGCATTTGGGCAAATGAAATGGCCAGGGACCATGGGGCAGGATTATTGGAATAGAAGCTAGGGCGAGAGCAATTTTAGCAGGGCAAAGAGCCATGAGCCTTGGACCACAGGCACTGTGATAAGGGCATTGAAACAGGAGTGTTGGGGCAGGGGCATAGTGCCAATATCAGAGACTCTAGGGCTTCAAGCCAAGAAACATGGCCGGGAATGAAGCCAGAGGGTTAGGCGGGTGAACAAGGACAACAGAATAAGGTGATAGGGGTGGGGGAAACGGTCACTATGGAGGCCAAAGAAATATACTCAGGGTTGAAATACAAGGCAATTTGGCCAGTGGGATTTGGCTAGGTATGTAGTGCCAGGAATACTAGGGCATGGGCATTGGTGCAGAGACACTGGCATGGGTAAAGGGACAATAACAAAGGGCCAGGGACCAGGTAACTGAGGACAGGGGCATCGGGGCATGGACAAAGTACCAAGAGGCTTTAGGCATGGGCATTAGAGCGGAGATTTAAGGCCAGGTAGATAGGAGCAGGGGCATAGGGCCAGGTCCGGAGACACAGAGCTTGAAGCCAAGAATAAAGGCCCTAGGAACAAAGGGAATAATGTGATAGGTTAGGGACATGGTCAATTGCGTAGGTCAAGGAAAGGTGGTCTGAGAGAAACCCGAAGTGGTATGACCAGTGGGTTATGGGCAGGGACATAGTGCCTGGCACATGGGGGAAGGAGCATTTTTGCAAAGACATCTGGGCAAATAACATGGCCAGGGACCATGGGGCAAAGTTATTGGAGTAGAACCCAGGCCCAGGGATATTCAGGCACAGCAAAGAACCACTAGCATAGGGCAAAGGATGCTGTGGTGAGGACATTGGAACGGTAACATAGGGGCAGGGGGATTGGGGCAGGGTCATGCATCCACCAGCGTAGGACCAATTGCACAGACTCAAGGGCTTCAAGCCAAGAACCATGGCCACAGCATAAAGCCAGTGAAGTAAACAAGGTGGACAAGGCCAGGGGAATAAAGTGACAGGGTAGGGATGTGTTCAATTTGGTAGACCAAGGAAATGTGGTGTGGGGTGTAACCTATGGCATTATGGCCTGTGGGATTTGGCCAACGACATAGTGCCAGGCACACTGGGGAATGGGCATTGGGGCAGGTGCATTTGGGCAAAGTAAAGGGCCAGGGGCAATGGGGAAAGGTCATGGCACTAAGGGCATAGGGGCAAGGCCATTGGGACAAGGCAAAAAGCCACGGGCATAGGACCTGGGACACTGGGGAAATGGTACTGGAGCAGGGGCACTTGGGCAACGGGCATACGGCCAGGGCCATAGGGCCAATTTTGGAGACCGAAGGGCTTCAAGTCAAGAAATATGGCCAGTGCATAAAAGCACAATATTAACGAGGTGGCCAAGGTTAAGGAAATCAATGACAAAGTAATATCTAGTCAACTGTGTAGGCCAGAGGAACTTGTTCAGGAGTAAATTCCAAGGCAGTAAAGCCAATGGGATATGGCCAATAACATGTTGACAGGGGCAATGGGGTGGAGGCAGCATAGGGCTAGGGGCACTGGGGCATAGGACCAGGGGCCATGGGTAAGGGGCACTGAGGCAGGAACATTGGTCCCAGTCATAGAGTCAAGGCCATGGGGCAAATTTCGGAGTGTCAAGAGCTTGAAGCCAAGAAATATGGCCGGAGAATACAGCCAGGAGGTTAGGCAAGGTGGGTCAGGACAACAGAATGAGGTGACAGTGGGCATGTGGTCAATTGAGGAGGCTAAAGACATGTAGTCAGGTGTAAAACATAAGACAGTCCAGCCAGTGAGATTCGGCTAGGTATATAGTGCCAGGAATCTTAGGGCATGGGCATTGGAGCAGAGACATCGGCATGGGTAAAGGGACAATCACAAAGGACCAGGGCCCAGGGAACTTGTGACAGGGTCAATGTAACAGGGGCATAGCACCAAGAGCCTTTGGGCACGGGCATTTGAGCAGAGGTTTAAGGCCAGGGACATAGGGGCAAGGGCATAGAGCCAAGGACATAGGGTCAGAGTCATAGGGCCAGTTCTGCTGACTTAAGACCTTGAAGCCCAGAATCAAGGCCCCGGGAGCAAAGGGAATAACGTGACAGGGTAGGGACATGGTCATCTGTTTAGGCCAAGGAAAGGAGGTCTGGGCCGAAACCCAAGGTGGTATGGCCAGTGGGTTTTGGGCAGGGACATAGTGCCTGGCACATGGGGGAAGGTGCAATCATGCAAAGGCATTTGGGCAAATGAAAAGGCCAGGGACCATGGGGCAGAGTTATTGGAGTAGAAGCTAGGGAGAGAGCAATTTAAGCAGGGAAAAGAGCCACGAGCCTTGGGCCATGGGCACTGTGGTAAGGGCATTGGAACAGGGGCACTGGGGCAGGGGCAAGTGTCCAGGGGCATAGGGCCAATTTCAGAAACTCAAGGGTATTAAGCCAAGAAGCAAGGCCATAGCATGAAGCCAGGGGATTAAGCAAGGTGGTCAAGGCCAAGGGAATAAAGTGACAGGGTAGGGACATGTTCAATTTGTTATGTTGAGGAAATGTGGTGTGGGGTGGAACCTACGACTATTATGGCCTGTGGGATTTGGTCAACGACATAGTGCTAGGGACATTGGGGAATGGGCATTGGGGTGGGGCTTTTGGGCAAAGCAGAGGGCCAGGGGCAATGGGGCAGGGTCTTTGGGATGGGGCAAAGAGCCAAGGGCATAGGACCCGGGACACTGGATAAATGGCACTGGAGCAGGGGCACCTGGGCAACAGGCATATGGCCAGGGCCATAGGGCCAATTTTGGAGACTCATGGGCTTCAAGCCAAGAAATATGACCAGTGCATAAAATCATTATATTAGGCAAGGTGGCCAAGGTTAAAGAATTCAATGACAGGGTGGGGACCTAGTCAAGTGAGAAGGCCAGAGGAACTTGTTCAGGAGTAAATTCCAAGGCAGTAAAGCCAATGGGATATGGCCAATAACATGTTGATGGGGGCAATGGGGTGGAGGCATAGGGCTGGGGGCACTGTGGCATAGGGCCACGGGCCATGGGTAAGGAGCAATGAGTTACAAGCATTGGTCTGGGGCATAGGGTCAGGGTTATACGGCAAATTTCGGAGCCTCAAGAGCCTGAAGCCAAGAAATATGGCCAGGGAATAAAGATAAGGATTAGGCAAGGTGGGCAAGGAGAACAGAATGAGGTAACAGGGTGGGGACACGGTCAATTGAGGAGTACTCAGGGGTGAAATACAAAGCAGTCCAGCCACTGGGATTCGGCTAGGGATATAGTGCCTGGAATCTTAGGACATGGGCATTGGGGCAGAGACATTGACATGGTTAAATGGGCAATCGCAAAGGCCCAGGGGTCAGGAAACTTGGTACAGGCTAAGTACAACGGGGGCATTGGGACAGGGACAAAGCACCAAGAGCCTTTGGGCCCAGGCATTCGAGCAGAGGTTTAAGGCTAGGGACATAGGAGCAGGGGCACAGGGCCAAGGACATAAGGTCAGGGCCATAGGGCCAGGTCCAGAAACTCAAAAGCTTAAAACCAAGAATCATTGCCTCAGCATCAATCCAGTGGATTAAGGGAGGTGGGCAAGGCAAAGGGAATAAAGTGATAGAGTAGGGACATGTTCAACTGAGTAGGCTAAGGAAAGGTGGTCTGGGGAGAAACCCAAGGTGGTATGGCCAGTGGGTTTGGGGCCAGGACATAATGCATTTGTGCAAAGGTATTTAGAGAAATCAAATGGCCAGGGGCCTCGGGGAAGGTTTATTGGAGTAAAAGCTAAGGCCAGGGGCAGTAGGGCAGGGCAAAGGGCCACAAGCATTGGGCCAAGGGCGCTGGGGCAGGTGCAGTGGGGCAGGTGCATTGGGTAAGAGGCATACGTCTAGGGGCACAGGCCAATTTTGGAGACTCAAAGGCTTCAAGTAGGAAACATGGCTGCAGCATAAAGCCAGAGGATTAAGTAAGGTGGACAAGGCCAAGGGAATAAAGTGACAGGGTTGAGTCATGTTCAATTTGGTAGGCCGAGGAAATGTGGTGTGGGGTACAACCTATGGCAGTATGGCCTGTGGGATTTGGTCAACGACGTAGTGCCAGGCACATTGGGGAACAGGCATTGGGGCAGGTGCATTTGGGCAAAGGGCCAGGGGCAAAGTGGGAGGGTCATGGTAGCAGGGGCATAGGGACAGGGCCATTGGGAGCAGGGCAAAGAGCCATGGGCATAGCGCCTGGGACACTGGGGAAACGGCACTGGAACAGGGGCACTTGGGCAATGGGCATACGGCCAGGGCCATAGGGCCAATTTTGCAGACTCTAGAGCTTCACGCCAAGAAATATGGCCGGCACATAAAAACAGAATATTAGGCGAGGTGACTAAAGTTAAGGAAATTATTGACAGTGTGGGACCTAGTCAACTGTGAAGGCCAGAGGAACTTGTTCAGGAGTAAATCCCAAGGCAGTAAAGCCAATGGGATATGGCCAATAACATGTTGACAGGGGCAATGGGGTGGAGGCAGCATAGGGCTGGGGGTACTGGGGAATAGGGCCACAGGCCATGGGTAAGGGGCACTGGGGCAGGAGTATTGGTCCCAGGCATAGAGTCAGGGCCATAGGGCAAATTTCAGAGCCTCAAGAGCTTGAAGCCAAGAGATATGGCCGGAGAATAAAACCAGGTGACGTGAGGTGGGCGAGGAAAACAGAATGAGATGACAGGGTGGGGACGTGCTCAGTTGAGGAGGCCAAAGACATGTACTCAGTGGTGAAGCACAAGGCAGTCAGGCCAGTGGGATTCGGCTAGGTATATAGTGCCAGGAATCTTAGGGCATGGGCATTGGGGCAGAGACATTAGGATGGGTAAAGGGGCAATCACAAAGGACCAGGGGCAATGGACAAGGGTCATGATAGCAGGGGCATAGACGCAGGGCCATTTTGATGAGGCAAAGAGCCACGGGCATGGGTCCTGGGACACTGGGGAAATGGCACTGGAGCAGGGGCACTTGGGCAATGGCATAGAGCCAGGGCCATAGGGCCAATTACAGAGACTCAAGGGCTTCTAGACAAGAAAGATGGCCATCACATATAATAGGAGATTAAAGCAAGGTAGACACGCCAAGGGAATAAAGTGACAGGGTAGGGACATAGTCAATTGAGTAGGCCAAGGTAATATGGTGTGGGGTAAAACCTAAGGCAGCATGGCCAATGGGATTCGGTCAGCAACATAGTGTGAGGCACATTGTGGAAGGTGCATTGGGGCATGGGCATTCAGGCAAAGCAAAGGGCCAGGGGCTTGGGGCCTGCAGCAGGGTCATAGGGCCAAGGCTATTAGGCCAGGGCATAGAGCCATGGGTATAGAGCTAGGAGCACTGGGGTAATGCAATTGGAACATGGGCATTGAGCAAGGGGCATTGGGTCAAGGGAATTGGCCTGGGGGCATAGGGCTAGGGCCATTGGGGCAAGGTAAAGAGCGCTGTAGTAACAGCATTAGAGCAGGGGCATTGGGGTAGGGGCATTGGTCCAGGAGCACAGGGCCAGGGCCATCCAGGGCCATAGGGCCAATTTTGGAGACTCAAGGGCTTGATGTCAAGAAATATGGTCAGGGTATAAAGCCAATACATTAGGGGAGGTGACCAAGGTCAGAGAAATCAGATGTCAGGGTGGGGACCTGGTCAATTAAGGCAGCCAAAGAAACGTGGTCAGGAGTCAAATCCAAAGCAGTAGGGCCAATGGAATTTGGCCTATAACATGGTGATAGGGGCATTGAGGCAGGGGTATAGTGCTGGGGCCACTGGGACTGTGGCATAAGGCCAGGGGCTATAGGTCAGGGGCATTGGGGCAGGGATATAGGGCTGGGGCCATAAGGCCAATTTGATAGACTCAAGGACCTAAAGTCAAGAAAATATAGCTGAGGCATAAAGCCAGGGTATTAGGCAAGGTGGCCAAGGCCAACAGAATGAGGTAGCAGGGTGGGGACATGGTTAATTGAGTAGGCCAAAGAAATGTGCTACAGCATGAAATTCAAGGCAGTCTGGCTAGTATGATTCAGACAGGGAGCTAGTGCCAGGAGTATTTGGGTATGGGCATTGGGGCAGACACATTGGCAGGAGAAATGGGGCAAGGGGAAAGGGTCAGGGGCCAGGGACCATTTGGCAGGGTCATTGGGACAGGGGCATTAGGGCAGGGACAAAGGGCCAAGAGCCTTTGGGCACGGACATTCAAGCAGGGGGAGCTTAATGCCAGGGGACATAGGGGCAGGGGCATTGGGGCCTAGGTGATAGGGTCAGTTCCATAGACTCAAAGACTTAAAGTCAAGAAACATGATGGCAGCATAAAGCCTAGGGATTAAGTAAGGTGGGGAAGGCCAAGGGTATAAAGTAACAGGTTTCAGGACATGGTAAATTTTGGAGGCCAAAGAAATGTGGTCAGGTGTGAACCCAATGAGCTAGTAGCATTTGGCTAAAGACATAGTGCCTGTGGTATTTGGGCTGGGGTATTGGTGCAGGGTCACTTGGGTGGGGGCACTGGGGTATGGGCATTCAGTCAGGAGAAAAGGGGCAGAGGTCTTGGGTCGGAGGCTTTGGAGCAGGGGCTTTAGGCCAGGAGATTAGGCTAGGTGCTCAGGGAACGGGGAATAAACTGACATGGTCAAATGAGGGGGCCCATGAAATGTAGTCAAGGGCTGAAATAGAAGGTGGTGAGGACAGTGGGATTTGGCCAGGGGCATAGGATGAGGCCATATTGTCAGGGACTTAAATCCAAAAAATATGGCCAGTGGCATAATGCCAATGGCATTAGGGCAGGTGGACAAGGATAGAAGAATAATGTGACAGGCCAGGGACATGGTCCTAACATAAGGCCACTGTGATGTGGCCCCATGTAATTAAGCCAGAGGAACACAGCCAGATGCGTAAGGTGACTTGGTGGGAATGAGGGGGAATGGTCAAAACATGAGGCTATAGCCGGGCATTGTGGTGGGCGCCTGTAGTCCCAGCTACTCGGGAGGCTGAGGCAGGAGAATTGCCTAAGTCCAGGAGTTGGAGGTTGCTGTGAGCTGTATGACACCACGGCAGTCTACCAAGGGCGATAAAAAAAAAAAAACCATGAGGCTAATGGGATGCGGTCAGGGGCTAAAAGCCAGATAAATAAGGCCAGAGCATAGGGCCAGGGCCATATAGTCAGGGGCATAAAGCCTGGATGAAAGGCTTGGGGCATGATGCCAAGGGCATTAGGGCAGATGGACAAGAATAGAGGAATAAGGTGATGGGGCTTGTACGTGGTCAAAACACGAGGACAGTTGGATGTGGTCAGGGTTGAAAGCCAGGGAGGTGAGGCTAGGGAGTAAGTTCAGGGGCAAGGGTCAGGGACATATAGTTATGGGCTTACAGCTGGAAAATAAGGCCAGTGTCATAAGGCTAAATTGATTATGGTAGAAAGATAAGGACAGGAAAATAAGGTGACAGACCAGGGATATGGTGAAAAAATGAGGCCAGTAAGATATGGTTAGGAAGTGAAAGCCAGGGAGGTTTAAGTCCGAGGGGATAGTGTCAGGGACCTAGAGTCAGGGCCATATAGTCAGGGATTTGAAGTCAAAAAATAAGGCCAGGGGCATGAGGCCAAGGGCATTAGGGAACATGGACAAGAACAGTAAAGTAAGGTGATGGAGCTGAGATGTAGTCAAATGAGGAGGCCAATGGGATGTGCTCAAGCGCTGAAAGCCAGGGAAGTGAAGCCAACGGCATAGGACCAGGGTCATATAGTCATGGACTTGAAGACTGCAAATAAGGCCAGGGCAATCAGGGCAAGGAGAATGGCCAGTTGGAGAAGGCCAGGGGAATAAGGTGATTGGGCAGAGACTTGGTCAATAGAGGAGGCCCATGAAATGTAAGGGGCTGAAAGCTTGGGAGGTAAGGACGGGGGGAATAGGGCCAGGGCCATATAATCTGTGGCTCAAAGCCTTGAAATTAGGCCAAGGGCATTCAGCCACTCAGATTAGGCCAGGTGGAAAAGGTCAGGAGAATAAGGTGAGGGGGCAGGAACATGGTCAAAAGAGGAGGCCTAGGGGTTGTGGTCAAGGGCTGAAAGTCAGGTACATATGGCCAAAGGCAGAACTCTGGGGGAGGGGGCTACTCACAGCTCTGCACCCCTGTAGGGGACCATTGACTCCAGGTATCAGCAGTCACTTCATTACCAGGATGGACCCTAGGCAGAGCAACAAAAAGACAGAGACCTCAGTTTTCCATTCCTGGTAAAGAACCACACAGCAGCACTAGCCACATTTCAGTATAATATGGAATGTTGCAAAATCTCCATGTGGACTGGCCCAATATCCGGGTTTGCAGGAGACTAAGAGTGGCTCTGAGAATGTAGGATTTCTAAGACTCAACCAGGCTATGAAACACCAGCTGGTGGAGCAGAACTGTTAATAGTAAGACCTTATTGTGCCATATCTGTCCATTAAGCAAGTTTGTGTATCAGCATTGTTTACAAGCCTGCTAGACACAGCCTCCTTCCTATGTTCCCAACAAAGTGGTCTCAACATCCATATCCCGGCTCTCCTAAGCAAGGAGCCAATACACTCCCTTATGTCTATGGAGACCTCAACAGTCCTGATTGAACCCATCAGGTTCCAAGGCACAATTCTGTAACCTCTCATGTCCTGCCCTGCTTTTTGTTGAGTGTAGTTCTCCATTGACACTTTTTGTTGTTGTTGGTGAGACAGAGTCTCACTTTATTGCCCTCGGTAGAGTGCCCTGGCGTCACACAGCTCACAGCAACCTCCAACTCCTGGGCTTAGGCAATTCTCTTGCCTCAGCCTCCTGAATAGCTGGGAGTACAGGCGCCTGCCACAAAGCCCGGCTATTTTTCTGTTTTGCAGTTCAGCCGAGGTCGTGTTTGAACCCTCCACCTTCGGTATATGGGGCCGGCGCCCTTACTCAATGAGCCACAGGCACCGCCCTCCATTGACACTTTTGACATTCAGACAGTCTGGGGTCATGCACAACTTGCATCATTGAACACAATTATTAGAAAAAGAATACACTAGAATCTATCCAATTATAGCAGCTTTGTCATTTTGTAGTATGTATGGTATCATTCTTACAGGTTCATGTTTACTCAATTATATAACCACGAACATGGACTTGAAAAAATCCTTAGTTGTGGCGGTGCCTGTGGCTCAAAGGAGTAGGGCGCCAGCCCCATATGCCAGAGGTGGCGGGTTCAAACCCAGCCCTGGCCAAAAAAAAAAAAAAGTCCTTAGTTGCCTCTCCTAGAATGCTGCATTCACAGGAGTCTTTCTTCCATTCCATATCATATTATGGAATGCCTTACAGACTCTTGATGACAAAGACCAAAGAAAATTTTCTGAAACTTCTTATTGAAATTGCTTTAAATCTGAAGGTAAGTACACTGGAGATATTTTCCTATGAATAATTTATACTCAAGATGCTAAACTACCTCCCAGTAAGAGGTTAAGCTGCTAAACAGATTAACATCTAAACAAATGACAAATGTACTCCTTGGCTACAACTAAAATGAATCTTTCTTAAACAACATTTAATGCAATTTGTGTTTGTAGTTACTAGAAATAAAAGTTGCTTATGCTCTTCTATTAATATAAAACTGTACTACAGGAGCAGCAATTAATAGTTAAGCACATGTTTCCCCCACAACATTGTGCTCTGTGGAGACTTTACCTCTTTTATATTTACACAGATGGAGCTGTAACATATCCTACTTAGTAAAGTATCTCAAGAATAGAAGAAAAAGTGGGCGGCGTCTGTGGCTCAAAGGAGTAGGGTGCCGGGCCCCATATGCCAGAGGTGGTGGGTTCAAACTGAGCCCCAGCCAAAAACCTCAAAAAAAAAAAAAAAAGAATGGAAGAAAAAGTATCCAATGTACTCAGTACTATTATGAAACCAATTTATAATACTCACACTTTCATATGAAAGATACATCACAACTATAGCCCAAGATGAAGATGGGGATGGGAGGGGAGAGGAAGGTTTGATAGGGGGAGGGTAAATGGTGGGACCACCCCTATGATTCATATTGTAAGGGTCCATGTTTAATCTATTAAGTATAGAGTATAAATGTCTTAACACAATAATTAAGCAAATGAAGTGAAAGATGTTAATACTAGTTCAATGTAAGCATTCCAAATTATATATAAAATCAACACACTGTACCCCATAACTACATTAATGTATACATTATCTATATGTTTATGACTTAATAAAAAAAAAAAAAAAACACTGTGCTCCAAAAACACCCAACCAAACTGAACTATAAAATTTAAGTTGATTATTTTACTTCATTTAGCAAACCTTTCAGGTACTCACAAAAGTTTTACAAACATGACTAATTTACATTCTGTGACAGCAGAGGAGAGGGTCCTATGACTGCCATCATTTTAAAAAATGCAGAAGTGCCCACAACCCTCGTAACACTGCACTTGTACGTCCCTCGCAGCTGTACAAACATCTGACCAGGACAGACACTTCACCAGAAGGGGGCACTACCCCAGCCCACAAAGTCCACTTCACGTTGTCCGGGTCTAGTTCCTCCCAGCCTAGAGGCCACGCAGCCCTGGGCCCCCTCCTGCCACAGCCCCAGACTCAGTCCAGAGCCACATCCCCTGTGGACCCAGGGTTCAGGGAAACAAAGGAGGGAACCAAAGGAAGGACTATGAATACAGTTCAGTGACACTGGGAGTCCCTGAGAGCAAGGAATGTGGGTTCAGCACTGACTTTTCTTTGTCCTCTCTGATTTACTGTACAATGTACTTATTTTCTATTGCCTGTCACTCTCCACCGGAGCACAAGTCCTATAAAGGCAGGGATTTTGCCTGCTATGAAAACCAACTGCTAATGCATATGCACCCCAGTCTACACTGAACAGTCTCTCAAGCCAGGCCCCAGAGGGGTCAGGGTGGGAAATACCTATCAAAGGGCTCAGTCTTCTTCCAGAAGATCGTGTGGGGACCCCTACTGCTCTACCACCCCACAGAGCATCCCGTTTAAATACTCAATAGGAACACGCACGGAAACCAAAATACTTGTGTGAAGGTGTTCCAAGCTAAATAGTCATAACTGCCAAAAATAAACAATCAAAAGACCATCAATAATAAAACAAAGGATCAATGTTGCTATATTCAGGGAACAAAATACTGCTCTTCTATGTCGTCACCAGGGGGGTATCAGTACAGATACACAAGGTATTAAAAATACAGTGAGCTATATATTATCTGAGCTATTATAGTCCGTCATCATCTGAAAGTTTTCTGTAATTCTTAAGAATCCTAGAAAAAAGGCTTGGTTCCCATAGGTCAGTGAGTAAGGTGCCAGCCACATACACCGAGGCTGGAGGGTTCGAGCCTGGCCTGGGTCTGCTAAACAAAAATGACAACGGCAACCAAAAATAGCTGGGCATTGTGGCCAGTGTCCGTAGTCCCAGCTACTCGGAAGGCTGAGACGAAGAGAATCGCTTCAGCCCAAGAGTTTGAGGTTGCTGTGAGGTATGACACCATGGCACTCCACCCAGGGCGACATAATGATACTCTGTCTCAAAAAAAAAAAAAAAAAAAAAAAAAAAAGGAAGAAAGAAAGAAAGAATCCTAGAAAAAAATACATGAATAGCTGTATGCAATAATAGTCATTTAGAAAACACACGGGATCTTCCAAGCAAAGTATCACAAGAATGGGAAAACAAGGAGCCAATGTACTCAATACCAATATGAAGCCAGTAGACAACTAATACACAATCACACAAGACAAAAACTCATTCAGGGAGGTGCCTGTGGCTCTCACCCGCCAGGTGCCATACTCAGCCACCCCCACCAGCCCCCCACCCACCCCGGGGCCAAACTGCAACAACAACAAAAAAAAATAGCTGGGCGTTGTGGCAGGTGCCTGTAGTCCCAGCTACTTGGGAGGCTGAGGCAAGAGAATCTCCTAAGCCCAAGAGCTGGAGGTTGCTGTGAGCTGTGACACCAGTGCACTCTACCGAGGCAACAAAGTGAGACTTTATCTCTTTAAAAAAAAAAAAAAAACTCATTCAAATTGGGGGAGGGGGGAGAGGGAGAGGGATTTGTGTGCTCCCACTTAATGGGCACAATGTCAAGAGTATCTGGCATACCTCCTGGGTATGGTCCTAACAAATGCAAACATTGCAACCGAATAGTTTGTACCCTCATAATAATCTGAAATTTTAATAGTTATTCACAACACCAACTTTTTAAATTATATAATAACCTAGTATTAAACTTATATGCAAAGTTTATTTTTCCAAAAAAAGGTCCCTGAATATCACACTTTTTTTTTTTATTTTTTTTTGAGACAGAGTCTAACTTGGTCACCCTTTGGTAGAGTGCCATTAGCTCACAGCAACCTCAAACTCTTGGGTTCGAGCAATTCTCCTTCCTCAGCCTCCCAGGTAGGAAGGAGGCACCTGGACTACAGGCACCCACCATAGCGCCCGGCTATTTAGAGATGGGATCTTACTCTTGCTTAGTCTAGTCTGGAACTTGTGAGCTCAGGCAATATACCCACGTCAGCCTCCCAAGTGCTGGGATCATAGATGTGAGGCACTGAGCCCCATAATATCACAGATTTTCAAAAGTTATAAAAAAAAGTTACCCAGAGTGAAACCTTGTTCTTGGAAAAGAACCCTAAAGCCGGGTGTCAAGGCTCACACCTCTAATCCTAGCATTCTGGGAGGCCGAGGTGGGTGGATTGCTTAAGGTCAGGAGTTTGAGACCAGCCTGAGCCAGAGTGAGACCCCATCTCTACCCCCACAAAAAAGCCAGGCATTGTGGCAGGTGCCGGTAGTCCCAGCTACTGGGGAGGCTGAGGCAAGAGAATCTCTTGAGCCCAGAAGTTGGAGGTTGCTGTGAGCTACGATGACATGGCCCTCTACCAAGGGCCACAAAATGAGACTCTGTCTCAATAAAAGATAATAATAATTAAAATAATAATAATAATAATAAATAAAAGAAAATTAAAAACTTTAAAAACATGGCTCAGCTCCTGTGGCTCAGCGGGCTAAGGCGCCAGCCACATACACCTGAGCTGGCAGGTTCAAATCCAGCCTGGGCCCGCCAAACAACAATGACAGCTGCAACCATAAAATGGCCGGGCGTTGCGGCAGGCGCCTGTAGTCCCAGCTACTTGGGAGGCGGAGGCCAAGAGACTCGCTTGAGCCCAGGAATTGGAGGTTGCTGTGAGCTGTGATGCCACAGCACTCTATCCAGGGTGACAGCTTGAGGCTCTGTCTCAAAAAAAAAAAAAAAAACTTATAAACATTTAAAAGCAAAATTAAAAAATAAAAAAGAATCCTAAGTTGATTAAAAGACACACACCTCATAGGAAATACAGGAAAGACACAAAGCCAAGCAAACGGACGCAGAACGGTCCACACCAAGTGCTGAGTACTGAGACAAATTCAAAGAAAAACCTCCACTGCGGGGAAGGACGTGGCCCTGGCCCCAACTTCAATCCACTCCTCCCATCCTGCACCTCTGCTTGTCCAAGATCCCATTGGGGCTGTGGCGTCCATCAGTTCTCCTACTCTTTCTCTCATTCCAACCAAGAATTGCTCCAGACCCAGGCAGCTTACCCCGGCCCCCAACCCTGCAGGCTTGAACCAATGCCAGCACCTTGAACCTTCCTGGGCACTAAAACACGCATTGTTTTACCTAAAGATGTAGAAGGAAACTGGCCAAGACCCTGGCCAAATTCTTTAAGCTTTTGTACAAACTCCAAACTCCACAAGGTAGAACATCACTTGCTCTCAAGGTCTATCCAAGGATAGGCTACAATATTCTACAATGACTTTGCACTTATAACCTGGCGGTTGCTGCTTCCTTCCCTAAAATCCCAATAGGCTATCATCTTAGGATAGATTAGGACACTACAGGCTGAGAATTCCTCTCCCACTGATTTTGGGGAAACTCCAGCCTCATGTGCAGCCTAAGCAAATAAGAGCCAAACCCAATTCCGCAAGTATATTTAACACTGGTTTGCTTAAATCAAAGCAAACTACCACAAACAACCTAAAGTCCCATTTCAGTTGTTCTAACGAACATTGTAAGCAAGATGACTTATAAAGAACATATAGTCTCTCACGGTTCTACAGGGTAAGAAGATGGTAATCCGAATCTCAAGAGCTGCTGTTGGGTCCTCACAAGGAAGAAGGCAAACAGATTTACCCTGGGACCTCTTTTATAAAGACATAGCCCAACTTGGAGGCGCCACCCTTGGCGCCTCATTAACAAACAAAGTAACAACTTCCCTTCAGGGGTGGGTTGCAACAGGTAAATGACAAACCTCCAGTTTGCCATTCACCAATGGAGTGAAATGTGTAAGGACAGGTCCTAGCACTCACAATGCAGCCACTGAACAGGATCTAGACCCTGATGGCACACAATCCTTTCAAAGTTTGGGACAATCGGGGAAATCTGAACTCTGCTTATGTCACAGTGATAATGAATTACTGGGGTATTTTTAAACCGTTGTCTTTGAGAGATACAAACTAGAATATGTAATGGCTATTTAATGAAATGACGGCCCTGGGTAAGCACAGATAGTTCTCCAAGATGGTGACAGAAACAAGGGCACCAGCACCATCTCGGTACTGTGTGGTACCTCTGACATGTTCCATAGAAGTTTTTAAAATTATCAATGTTTATATTTATCCATACTAAAAATCTACTACAAATTCTGGAGTACAATAGAAAGGAACAGGAAGTGAGATTTTTTTTTACCCTAATATGTAAAAATTGTATGTGTGAACATGTTAAAACCCACACCTAGGACTTTATCCACCAAAATGATCACCAAAATGTTGATGATACAGCCACCTTGACTACAGTTTCAGGTGGGGGGTTACTTTCTGATCCCTTTCTGTACCACCTGTATTTTTTTTTTGTTGCACTCAGTAGAGTGCCCTAATGTCACAGCTCACAGCAACCTCAAACTCTTGGGCTCAAGTGATTCTCTTGCCTCAGCCTCCCAAGTAGCTGGGACTAAAGGCGCCTGCCACAGGCTGGGCTATTTTTAGAGAAGGGGTCTTGCTGGAACTTATGAGCTGAGGCAATCACTCACCTCAGTCTCCCAGACTGCTAGGATTACAGCCATGAGCCACTGTGCCTAGCCCATAAATTTTTAAATAGATCTTCTATTTTCATAATTGGAAAAAGCAATCAGGCCATTTCATTTTCTGAACAATGGAGAGAAAGTACCAAGCATAACTAGGTCTAGGGTGATGAGGGCTAAGGCCATCCACCTGAGGTCAGGACCCAACAGCCATCCACAGAAAAGAAACCAAGGTCGTGCAAGAGTCAAGGCAAGAAGATGCCAATCTGGCTCAGCACCTGTAGTCAGTCAGTAGGGCACTGGCCACATACACAGGGTTCAAGCCCAGCCCGGGCCTGCTAAACAACAATGACAACTACAACAAAAAAATAGCCAGGCTTTGTGGTGGGTGCCTGTAGTCCCAGCTACTCGGGAGGCTGAGGCAAGAGACTCACTTAAGCTCAAGAGTTTGAGATTGCTGTGAGCTGTGACACCATAGCATTCTACTGAGGGTGACATAATGAGACTCTGTCTCAAAAAAAAAAAAAAGAAAGAAAGAAAGAAAAGAAAAGAAAAGAAGATGTCCATTTGCAAAGAGTGGGCAGAGCAGAAAAGGCAACCAGAGAACCACAGTGGCAGGTCAGCAGGTTGGGGGGTGTGGGGGGAGGGCAAACTGACAATGCTGACCAGCCCCCAAGAGACAAATAACAAAGGAAAGGAAGAAAAGCCAAATTCCACCCAAGTGCACTAGAAGAATACCATGTCCCCAGGGTAGAAATCTGAAGCCCAGTTAGTGAAGAGAAATTGAAGAGGTGGCAGATAGCAGATAAATTTTCAACAATGCAAACTTGTTTCTAGCAGCAAATGGGGTAGAAACTATACAGCAGATTAGGGAGGAGGGGGGAGGTGCTCTTGATTGTTGCTGGAATACCAGGTGGAGATCCAGCACCCGTTTTTGGAATTCCAGTGACCCCCAAGCATTGAGGACAAAACAGAAGTCCCTGGGCAAGGGAACAGGTGAAGACATGTGGGACAGAAAATATACAACACATGTGTAGTTAGGTTGTCGTCCGCCTCATCTACAAAATGCACAAGATTATGATTCAAACTGACAGCTTAGGTTAACTTCTTCAGCTTGTTTCTCTGTAGCGAGATTAGACCATCCCTCTCTGGAAGGGAAGATTCTAAATTGGTTACGTCCCCGCACCCGGGGCTTCCTAGTACAGGTCCTTAGGGGCCCACCTCCTCGAAAAGTTCAACTCTGTGGTAGCATTCTTATCTAATCCCTCCAGCCAAGCTTCCCCAATGGCAAGCAAATGCTGCAACATTTCTACTATGACCTTCCACTCCTCCAGAAGGGTACCCCATGGGCATATCTCTCTCTCCCTCGAGTTCCAGCTTTACCCGAAGCGCCACTGAGGGATCCCTCAGCCTCCGCTCTGATCCTTTGCCTCAATTGTCACTTCAATTGCTGCTTTTCTGCCAAAAACTCCCCCCATTGATGCTTTCTCCCACAAGCATAAATGTAATTGCCCGGAAAAAAACATGAAATGGTTAAAAAATTTTTTAAATATTTGCTTATGCTCTGCATCCTGCCATTGTGGGGGTAGATGTGAGCTGGGTTAATGCTGTACTTGCACACTCCCATTCCCGAGCTACTGAGCACTGATGGAACAGCAAGGGACGCGCCCAGGCAGTGGCCAGAGGACACGCTGAGAGTAGGGAGGAAGCCATTCCCTGATAACAGAATTGCAGGTTCTTTTTTTTTTTTTTTTATTTTTTGAGGCAGAGCCTCAAGCCATCACACTGGAGAGAGTGCTATGGCATCACAGCTCACAGCAACCTCCAATTCCTGGGCTCAAGCGAGTCTCTTGCCTCCGCCTCCCAAGTAGCTGGGACTACAGGCGTCCACCACAACGCCCGGCCATTTTTTGGTTGCAGCCGTCATTGTTGTTTGGCGGG
>CAUYRH010146081.1:0-34236 GCA_963574655.1 Perodicticus potto | reverse complement strand
TAAATGTCTTCATATAGTGATTAAAAGGCCATGAAGGCTATGTTAAATAGTTCAATAAAAATATTTCAGATTGTATATGAAGTCAGCACATTGTGCCCCATGATTGCACCAATGTACACAATTATGATTTAATAAAAATTTAAAAAAATAAAAAATAAATAAATAAAAAATAAAAATAATAACAAAATAAAGTTCCTAGATGTTTCCTGGAACTTGTGGTGGCCTTTCTTTTCTACAGGGCTGTGATTGGCTGTGCCAGTGTGGTTCCTCCTCTTGCATCACCATGCAAGCTCATTGACGTCTCTCCACTTGGCCCCTTGCTCACCCTCTCTTGTTGGTCCTAGGAGTCTCCCCCAATGGGGACTCCTTTCTCTTTCTCTATTCGGGCAGTTTCATCTCTCTCTTCTTGAAGTAAGGTGATTCATTTACTAGGACTGAACTGCACAACCTCCTATTTTGCTCTTTATGTTATGTCCTATCTCTTTTATCTACCCAATTCCCTATTGCTCTAGCCCTTGGGTATAGGTATGACGTGCACATGAGATGTTGGGAGCAGCTAGATATCTGAGTCCAAGGCTCAGGAGAGAGGTTAAGGGATTTTTTTTTTTTTTTAATGGAAGCCTTCACTTTTGATTAACATCAGCTTTAGAAAGAAATCCCCAACTTTGTTGAAGTTTGTGTGAGCAAAATGTTTTTGTTTTTTTTTTTTTTTGGCCGGGGCTGGGTTTGAATCAGCCACCTCTGGCATATGGGGCTGGGGCCCTACTCCTTTGAGCCACAGGCGCCACTGCAGAATGGTTTTATTTGCATCATTAATATATGTAGCCCCAGCCCACTTTGAACTTCAGTCCAGTGAGATTAGTTTGCCATAAAAAGCAGTTACAACTGGGCATCTGCTCTGTGCCAGGTCACTTATGCATAAGGTAATAATGGTGAAGTTCTTTAAGAAGATATATTTGGAGCCTGGATGTTTGGGTTTGAATTTCAGTTTTCAATCCGCTATCTCTATGACCTTTATTACATAACTTCAGTCTTCTGTGTCTCAGTTTTTCTATCTATAAAAGTAGGATAATAGTAGCACTTGCCTCTACATTTTTTTGCAGATGAATAAATTATACTCTACTTAAAGCACTTATAAAGGTATCACGTATATGGAAAACTCTAAATTTTAATTATTATTTATATACACCATCAGATTTTTGTTGATTACATATTTATAGAATATGTGCTATTTTGTTAGGTGCGTACAATGTATAATGACATTATCATATTTAATCCACATAATTGCTCAGCAGAGTAGGCAGGATTTTTCCACTTAGCAAGAACACAGAGATTCAGAGATGTTAAAAAAGAAAAGCTCATCTCTTCTCTGAGTGAGAAGAGACTGAAGATGCAATTTGAATCCCATTGAGTAACTCTGGCAATCATGTCCTTTCTACTCTGCCATGATCTTCTGGATTTATCCCCTACATTGTCATTAAATACAGATGATTGGCATCTAAAAATATTTCTTTTTTTTCATGAATGATAGTTGTGGACTAGATGTAATTGATATACCCATCTAGTGCAGTTCCAAGTGCACAGGGACTCTATAAATGATGGGTAGTTGTAATCGTCATCTATTTTATTATGAGCTATTTACGACTGACCTAAATGGTATAATTTTCTAACTCTTCTAGTAGATCCACATTGCTAACCACTTTACTGTTAAGTTTTTCATGAACAATATTTTCTTTGGGGGAAGATTTGTCAATAACAGGGAGAACTTAAACCTCATTCTTCTATCTTTATTTTATGTTTATATTTGGTGGCAGAAAAAATTGCATGCAGTAAAGTAGTAGGCAACTAAATAAAATAGAATCAGTGAATAGCAGATAAAGGGGTTTAAAATACTATATTTTGTTCTTGATTTCCTATTGGAAATAACTAAGACATATAGTATGACAAATTCAGATAGACTAGATAAAATATTAGCTCTTTCAATAACATTGAAGGGTAATTTTTTTATGTTTTTAATTTACTTTTTGTGGTATACAGTTCTATGAATGTTATCAAATACGTGGACATGGGTAACCACCAATGTAATCAGAATACAGAGATTACTAGAGAGTGAATGACTCAAAAGGTTTTTTTCTTGCGTGACACACTGTAATTACACACTACTTGGTAGAGGAGGAATAACAAACTTCAAGTTGAACATACTTTATTTAATTAAAAATGTTACCAAAATGAGTTAGAGAAAAATATGCCTCATAACTAGGATGCTCAACCACTTCTGGTTGAGGATCTCAGAAATAAAATAAACTAAATAACCAAAAACTAAATAACTTTCTCTCCAGAGAAATGCACAGGATCCGTACTTTTTGCTTTTTTTATTGTTGGGAAATCATTGAGAGTAAAAAGAACCAGGTTATACTGCTTCCGTTTGTTAGGCAAAGTCCCTCTTATAATTGTGTTCCACCCTCAAGAGGTGTGTCACACACCGTGACCCCCTCTCCTTCTTTCCCTCTCTCCGCTCCCCTATTCCTCCACCACCCCACCATGTATTAACATCAGTTGTCCTCATATCAGAATTGAATACATTGGACTAGACCTCTCATTTGATCCTGCAATCCCATTACTGGGCATCTACCCAGAAGAAAAAGAGATCCTTTTATTATAAGGACATTTGCACTAAACTGTTTATAGCAGCTCAATTTACAGTTGCCAAATTGTAGAAACAACCTAAATGCCCACCAATTCAGGAATGGTTTAACAAGCTATGTTATATGTATACCATGGAGTACCATTTGACCACTAAAAAAGATGGTGACTTTATATCTTTTGTATTAACCTGGACGGAGTTGAAACACATTCTTCTTAGTAAAGTATTACAAGAATGGAGAAGCAAGAATCCAAAGGTTATGTTTTAACTGAGTCTTCGTAAAAAATAAAAAGATTAAACTCAGACGTATAGAAAGTAATGGGAAAATAATGAAACAAATTAAAAACTTGAACAAAATGTGGAAACCTGAGTTTTTCTACTGATTCTGTTGCTAATTAGCTGTATAATTTTGTGGACATCCTTAACTTTGTAAAACCCCAGTTCCTTCTTATTAAAAATAAAAAAGAGGTTAGTCTAAATGAGTCCTACTATTCTTACTTGGTTTTGAATTTTAGGACTATAATTCTGTGTTAAATCATGAGAGCCCTAACATTTCTGAAAGAATTATTATTGTAATTGCTAAATAAATATATTTCTCTCTCTTCTTTTTCTTTCTGTCTTATGATCAGCTCCTGAGATAGCTCTTAATCCCATCTTTATATCTGTTTCCCTTTTTTTATTATTGGGATAAGAACACTTGACAGAAGATCTGCCCTCTTAACAAATTTCAGGGCTCTTAAGTACAGTGTTATTAACTGTAGGCATAAGGTTGTGTGGAAGATCTGTAGAACTTAATCATCTTACATAACTGAGACTTTATACACATTGAATAGCAGTTCCTCATTTCTGCCTCTTTCCCATTCCCTGGCAACAATCATTCAATTTTCTGCTTTCAGTGTATCCAGTTCTTCTGCATAACTCCTCTGAATGGTATTATGTAGTATTTATTCTTCTGTGATTGGATTACTTCACTCAACATAACGTTTTCAAGCCTTATCCATATTGTGGCATTTGGTAAGATTTCCTTCTTTAAGACCAAATAATATTTCATTGTATAAGTATACCACATTTTCTTTATTTCTTCATCTGTCAAAGGACACTTAGGTTCTTTCCACATTCTTGCCTATTTTAATAATGCTGCAGTGATCATGGGAATGCAACTATTTCTTTGAGATCTTGATTTCAACCTATTGGAAAAACACTCAGAAGCAAGATTCCTGAATCACATAGTATTTCTATTTATAATTATTTTGAGGAATACTGAAGGTGCACCATTTTACATTCCCAGGAATGCACGAGAAATCTAATTTATTCATATTCATGCCAACACTTTCTTTTTTTATGTAATAACCATCCTAATAGGTATAAGGTAATATCTCACTGTGGTGTTAATTTCCATTTTCCTGATGATTAGTGATCTTGAGCATCTTTCCATATGACTGTTGGCCGTTTCTATGTGGTCTTTGGAGAAATGTATACTCACCATTTCTTATTGGGTTGTTTGTGATTTTTGTTTTTTGTTTGCTTGGTTAAATTTTGCTATTCATTTGAAGAAGTACCTTATCTATTTTGAAAGTAATCCTTTGCTAGTTTTATGATTAGCAAATATTTTCTCGAACAGCATAGATTGTCTTTTCAATTAGTTGATTGTTTACTTATAGAAGCTTTTTAGTTTCATATATGAAGGTCTGATGATTAAGTTTATGAACTCATCTTAGAAAAGGTCCTGTATACCTCATTGCTGTAAATCACTAAGGTCACCTTTGGATACTCCCCAAGGGAAGCTATGCATATTCATCATTTCTTAGTCTACTCTTCAAAGCAATTTTAGAACTCTTTTTCTGGAATGACTATTGGAGCTATCATCATATGGTACATAAAAACACATTACAACAATAGTGAATGTCACTCAGCAGCACACTGCCACACATTGACACAAAGCCAGCTGTAAGACACTGTTATACCAAGGTTATGAAACCTTACCAGGTTTTTTGTACAGTGTTGCCAATGTAAGCACATGGTGGCAAGATTGTGAACTTAATTGTCAGACTGTGTATGATGACAACTGATGGTCATGCCAGAAAAAGAGTTCCAAAATTGCTTTGAAGGGTAGACTAGGTGTTGGTGTATAGCGTAAGGGGAGTATTTTCAAGGTGACTCTAGTGATATTCAGCAATGAGGTATGGAGCACTTTTTCTAAGATGATTTCAAGAACTTAATTGTTAGTCCTCATAGACCCACTTGTCTATTTTTGCTTTTGATGCCCATGCTCTGGTATCATATCTAAAAAATCATTGTCAAGACCAATGTCATAAAGTTTTTCCTTTATGACTTTTACATTGTCTAGATCTTATGTTTAAGTATTTAATCCATTTTGTGTTGATTTTTTGTGTATGGCATACGAAAAGGGTCCAATTTTATTTTTTGCATGTGAATACCTAACTTTCCAACAGCATTTATTGAAGAGACCATCCTTCCCCATTCTGTCTTTTTGACACTCAGTTGACCATATATGTGTGAATTTATTATTGGCTTCTCTATTCTGTTCCATTGATCTATGTCTGTCATTAAACTGGTACCATACTGTTTTAATTATAGTAACTTTGTAGTTTATTTTGGAATCAGAAAGTGTGATGGCTCTAGCTTTGTTCTTCTTAAGATTGTTTTGGCTGTCATGGTCCTTTGTGGTTCCATATCAATTTTAGGGTTGTATTTTCTGTTTCTATAGAAAACTCCTTTGAGATTTTGATAGATATTGCATTGAATCCATAAATCCCACTTTGAGTAGTATGGACATTTTAACAATACTAAGTCTTCCAATATCCATTTCTTAATGACTCCCTCATTGAAAACATTACTATAGTACATGAAATTTAGAAATACAATTTCTTTTCATTCTCTTTATGAAATATTATTTGAATTACCATTCCATCATTGCAATTTTGCCATAAGCATCAACTTGTTAGCAGAAATGGTAGCTGTACTCATAGAGCCTCTGGTAAGCTAGAAGCTCTTAGTATTCAAAGTTCCTGGGTAGAATGAATGATTCTGAGTTAGGAGTGTGAGGGCTCTAAGCTTGAGCATACTTGGGTCAATTGAGGGTTCATTTTGATATTTATTTACTAACCTTTGTGAATAACCGTCACCATTAAGTTTAAATATGACTATTTATTAACCAATAAACTTACTATAGAGTGGTAGGATGCAGTGGAAGTCTGGCTCACAATACAACCCTTGATATTTGTGCCTTTGGCCTTGGAAGACTTGACCAATTTGCAAACTACCATAAGGATCATGATGTATGATTTTTTTACAATTCAATCAAGGTATGGATTTGAGTAATAGGCACCATGAGGCTGATGCATGGGACTAAGTTATTAACAAGTGAATCTAGCCAAGCACCTGGCATCTAAATATTAATGCTTTTCACATTCTCCATTGTTATTGTATAACATTTTGTGAAGTAGTTTAAACAACTTTTTGTGTCTGTGTATGATGTGATGGAAGAATATATTGAGAGAACATGAGACTCTAAATAGAAATTATATCTGTGAAAAGTCAGTTGTTTTTCCCAAAATTTATGTATTTTGTGTTGTGAATTTTAGATTTCCCAAGGCTCTGTGATCATAGCTCCCCAAAACACTAAGAGTCAAATATAATATAATTAGTATATGTAGATGATAACTAATGAAATTCTACTGATTCAAAATAGAGATGACCTTGGCAGTAGCATGCAACAGTCCTTTAGCTCTGTAATCTTCAAGCTATTGTATGACACAATCTATGAAAAATAAGAAGCATGTATACATTATATGTATATTAATACATGTCTACAAATTTGTGTGTGTCAGTTAATCTTAGGTCCAGTTGCATACAAAAGAAAGATTATTTAAAACAAATAGCAGAGTCTTAAAATAGATGAAGTTTTATTTCTCTTCCAGGTGAAATTTTGAGGCTGATAACCAAGGACTGTTTGGTTTAGTAGCTCCATGAGATCATCAAGAAAAGAAAAATTAAGTTTTTTCTGAACTTCTATTCTTAACTTGGGTCTTATGGTTCTTCTCCCTTATGGTCCAGAGTAGCTGCTGCTAAGTCTCTAACCATTACATTCATGTTCTAATTAGCAGGAAGGCAGAAAGGAGAAATAAAATTCATACTTCCTTTTGAGGAAGATTTCTGGATGGCACATTATTGCATCAAAGGGGCCAAAACTTAGCTGCAAGGAAGTTCAGGAATGACAGCTTTATTCTAACTGGCAATATATGGTGATATGAATCAGGTGATTCTATTAACTAATTGAAAAAGAGAATGCTACAAACTGACTGTTTTTTCCCCCACAAGTCATATGTTAAATCCTAACATCTAGTGTGATGGTATTTGGAAATGGAACCATTAGGAGGTCATTAGGTTCTGAGGGTGGAGCCCTCTCCAATGAGAAAAGAAGCCCCAGAGATTTCCTTCACCCCTTCTACCATGTGAACCAGCAAGTGGGCTCTCACCAGACCAAATCTGTTGTTACCTTGATATTGGACCTCCTAGTCTCCAGAACAGAAATAAATTCCTGTTGTTATTAAGCTACTCAGTCTATAGCATTTTTGTTATAGTAGCCCAAAAAGACAGAAAGAATGGATCTTGCAGTGGGCAAATACCAGTGTTTTCATTTTGTATGTTAAATGTTGTAAGGTCTAATTTCTCTCTTAGTTTTTTATATAAAAACGAGATACAAGTAAGAGTTTTGATATTTTTCATTCAGCATACAAATGCATCATCATACAATCTACTGGAGTATGGCCCCCGCACTCTGGAGACAGAAGCATCAGGGTGGTTGAACTTGCTTTGCTAACTCAATGACCATTCAGTGAGAGGCACAATCACGAGACACCTTCTTCCTCCCACCACTCCTCCTCCTAAAGGTGGTTAGTTGAGCAGAAGTGCTGATCTCCACATCTTTGTGTGCAAACAGTGTGTAAACCAGTGTGCTATACTGCAGGCTACAGGAAACTGTCCTTCAAAAGGGACCTCCCAGAAGGAAAATAAAATATTTAAGAAGACAATTTATTTTTGTTCACAAATAAAACATGTTTTCACACATGAAAAAATATTTATTTAAAAATATTAGAATGGAAAAAATTATTTAATTCAGTTATTATGTTATATCCTTATTTTCACTTGCCTTTCCTTAAAGCAAACAAAACAAATTTGAAGTATTACAGATAATTATTTATAAATATCAACATTTATTCTGAGGTGGCCCAGAAAAATATATAAACTAAGGTTTCAGCCTCAAGGTCCCAGTAGATTTAAAAATTGGTAATATTTTGAATCATATTTTTCTTTAATTATGCTTCCATTCTATGTAACTTTCCAGTTTGCAGAATGTTCAAACATATGTATATATTTCCATTTGAGGCTCAAAAATTTCCTTAAGGTAGTCACAATAAGTATGAAATCAATATGGAATCAAACAATTTCAAAGTTGGTGACCTCATGTTCTATGCTTTTGAGGCTCAAAGAAATAAAATAGTTTTCCTAATGCTGCATAACCAGTTAGAATTATAGTTGTAAACGTACACCTTCTGACTTCTAAGGATTTTTCTTTCTAAATATTTGTTTTTATTTATCTAGATATATCAATTAAAAATATACAGTTGTATTCACAAAAATTATGTGTTTTGTGTTGTGAATGTTAGATTTGCCATTAAAATAAATGTCATTTTATCTTAGTATTATTTATTTAGCCCATGTATTTTTAGTAAATACATCATCATAACAGTTTGATTATATCATAATTATATTCTCGAATGCAGTAGTCCACACCAATATATAGCTATTTAAAGTTAACTAACAGAAAAATCCAATTTCCTCAGTCCCACTAGTCACATTTTAAATGCTCAATAGCCAGATACAGCTAGTGGCTACCATATCCACCATTGCAAATTATACACTTCCATAATCATAGAAAATGCAATTTTAGAAAGCTCATATAGTCACCACTTCTTGGTGAATTATAATTACATTCTTATTTCAGCTGGTGCATGGGAGTGTTATGAACAGTGAGTAAGCAAACTAGCAGTATCAAAAGGGCTTAGAAAATAGTTGACTCTTCAAGAAACAATTTTCCTATTCAAGAGAAAATAAGTATGTATGAAATTAGAATAATAAGTGCAACTAAGCAGATAAATGGTTTTCAGGAAGTCAGCACCATGAATATTTATAGATAATATCCTAGATAAGTTTTTCTGGAAAAAATTTTTCGATCATAATTTTTTATCTTGGCTAATGGTAGGTGTTATAAATGTTCACTTTAGGGGCTTAAAGTTTATATGACATCCAACAATGTGAGAGTGAATATGATAATCCTTTGAGAAAAGGAGAAATGAGAAGTCCCAGATTTCTCTTTTAAGATCAAAACACACATATACTTATCCATACACAGTCATATAGTTAAGACCTTCATTCTAATTGAGCTGAAACATTCAAATTCATTTTTATAATTTGTACATGGCAATCTTGGTGCATTCGTCTGGACTTGCCTGGTAAATTAAATTAGCCTCTCAGCAATTAGTGGGCAACCTTAGTGAGCTTTGACACTTCCACATAGAGCTTTGCAGCCTAATGTTAATTGTATTAAGACACTGCTGAAATATTATTGGGAGGTCTGAGGGGAATCTAGTTGGAGAAGCAAACCCCCCAAAGCAATAAGAGTATAAAGTAGTAAGTATGAATTCAAGCGAGGAAATCTGAATATAGAGTAAGAAGGAAAACATTGCATGAAGCAGGATTTGAACTTCCTTTGAGGCATAAATAAGATTTTGAGAGGGAGAAAAGGAAGGTAGGCTCCTCTGAGTCAGGGATGAGCAGTCCTAAAGATTCCAATTTGCATTTAATTTGGCAAGAGTGAAGGTTGGGGAACAAACTTGGAGGAGGCCTGATACGAACAGGAAGTGTGTGTTTGCAGTTAGTAATAACAGCCTAGGCTTAGAGAGGTGACATGCAGCAAGGCGAGGGAGGATCTTGAAGGAAGGAAGAAGTTGTTTGCTACAGATGGAGATATCAAAGGCAGCCTCTGTGGATCTTTGCTTGGAGTGGGGCATAACCAATTTGTTTTTATTTGTTTGTTTCTTTTGTTTTTTTGAGACATAGTCTTGCTCTGTTGCCTGGCTTAGAATGCCATGGCCTCAGCCTAGCTCACAACATTCTCAAACTCCTGGGCTCAAGCAATCCTGCTCAGCCTCTTAACTATAGGCACCTGCCAGCATGCCTGGCTAATTTTTCTGTTTTTAGGAGAGACAGTGTCTCTTTCTGCTCAGGCTGGTCTCAAACTCCTGAGTTCAAGGATCCTTCTCCCCTCAGCCTACCAGAGTGCTAGGATTACAGGCTTGCACCACTGTGCCCGGCTACAAACATGTCTTTTAAAGGTGGTGACTCTTGGAAGATGTTGAAGAGAGTGAGTCAGAGGGAGAGAAACAGTGGAGCCCAGAGTGTTCTGCTATAATCTAGAAAGTCTACAGTATTTATTTAGCACCTGCTATCACCAGAGACAGATTTTGAGTACAATGGGTGGAAGATTATAGGGTTTTAAAAAGGAAAGAATAGTTTAGAAGGTATAGGAAACTTATAAATTCCTCATATTCCAGAATGTTGATACCAAAAAAAGCGATTCTTTTCTTTTATTAGGCTATTAATGTTATTATATTTGATTTTATTCCCATTTTCTCCAGACTCTTTGTAGTGTCAAAGGTGTGATATTTTCATGGAGGTGAAAGGAACTGCTGTTGCATTGGCTTCTGTCTTATGCAAGAAAGTCAATGAAGGAAAGAAGTCCTGGTAATTCTGGCAGAAAACTCCAAAAGAAATCTCTGCGTTCATTTTTAGGAAATCATTAACTAATGGACAGGTGCAGCAGTGACTCTAGCTGTTTATAATTGGAAGACAGTAGGCCACTGATGATCCATTCATTTATTTAAGAAAAAGCAACTTCCTTAATGTTTACCTGAGGTAACATAGCAATAAAAATGTCAGATAATGGGAGTTATATTGGTGTTGACAGAGTGCCAAGGAAACCGAACAAGGTTCTGTGCTGATGTCCTGGGAGAGTTTCACGCTGCCATTTTACCACAGAGTGGGAACATGATCATTTATTGTTAATGATAGATTTATCAAGGAAGTGAGTGTGATAGTGAAGAAGCTTTTTCTTTCCTTCATCCTTAGCAATATATGACTTCAACGCTCCTAATCCTAAAAGGTAATATGCATTCTTTAAAAAATGTAATCTTATGTATAAATTTGTGTATTCTCTATAATTAATTCTATAAAAACAATGCTAATGTCAACATGCCAAAAAAATGAAAGTACTGTGAGGCTTTTCTAGGTCTGTGTACACAAAGTCTTAACATATTATTAAGTTTAAACTTGTTTTGTATGTAGACATGTGAAAGACTTTTATATTTTTGTTTTGGTTCAGATTGACAGACCAGAAGCCAATGCACATCCTCTAGAGATCAAGAGGTTTGGATGCAGACCAGTGCTGGTGTCAAGTTTATGTCAGCCATGACTGGTGCACTTTAAAAATATGTGAAGCTACCCCGCATGTACATACATGACAATTTATAAATGCTTTACATAATAAGTAGAGAATGTATCACGTGTAGTAATAACAAAGCTGCCATTGTAGCCTTTAGCATAGCCCACTGGCATGTATTCAGTTTAGTAATTATTTTTATATTGAAATAAAATGCTTATCTGTTTTGTATAATTTCCAAAATATCTAAAAAATGAATAATTAAATGGATGATTGAATACCCATATGATGGGATTTATACAACACTAAAGTTTGTCTTTTTATCTTATTGAAAGGTGTAGAGATATACTTATGTGAAAATGTTGAGGAACAAATCATATTTAAGACTGGAAAAATATTACAAAATATATGAATTAATAATCATATTGATACAATGTTATATGTATTTATTTGTATTTTGTATTTGTTTATACTTTAGATTTTCTAATTAGTCAATACCAATTATACAATCTCTTTGAATAAGAAAAAGAGCAAACATAAAATTTAAAATATTTAATCATAACTTTTCTTTGTGTTTTAAAGAATTTGCCTGTGATTTACAAATACTTAAAAGATACATTTGCCATACATTATTGAAACTATCTTTTTCAGTGCTTCTTATTTTATAGTTTGATCAGAGTCCAGAGTAAACTGATTTCAGTGTTTTTTCTCTAATGAAACAGAAATATTGCCAGCAGCTTCCTTGTGGAATTTTGGCACTTACAAAGCTAGAATATTGCATGTGAAAAGACTGAAAAATTCCTTTAGGCAAACAGTTTTAAGAGCCAAAATATTTGAAAATATTACATATGTATTTGAACAGTTATGATTTAATCTGATAATTTTAAATTGTTTAGCTATTCTTAATGCAGGAATGGTATTTTAGTTTTTTTTTTTTTAAACTGAGATAATGATATTTCTGTGTAGTTAGGGATACTTGGTTTTCAAGCTGTAAATTCTTATTAATGAAAGGGAAGGAGTTAACTGCCAGCTTGGTGGTATTTTAGTTGTAGTTACAGATCCTGGTGTTCCAAAAAAAGGCTCATTAACTTTAAATATAGATAAATAGATACCATAGTGAATAAAAATTGTTATTATGTTACCACAGATTCTTTTTATTATTTCCAAATGCTAAGTCAGACCTTCTGTATGCTGATTACAGAATAATGTTAATTGTACCCAATAGAAATGTTAATTGTACCCAATACCATTTTATCCCACATACCCCTTTCCCTTTTCTTGGTTTCTCAGGTCCTTTATATTGCTTTGCGCCCATGTGTACCCACCTATTAGCTTTTGCTTGTTAGTGAGAACATAGAGTGTTTGGTTTTCCATTCTTCACTTAGGATAATAGTCTCTGCTTTCATCTAAGTTGCTTCAAAAGACCTTATTTCATTCTTTTTGCACTCCACGTTGTGTGTGTGTGCACACGTGTGTACACTTGACATATTCTTTATCCATTCATGAATTGATGGGCAACTTAGGGTAATTCCACCTCTAGGCAATTGGGAATCATGCTGTGGTAAACATTCCAGTGCATGTGTCCTTTTGATAAAGTTAGTTCATTTCTTTTGGGTAGATACACAGGAGTAGGATTGTTGGATTGATTGGTATGTATAATTGGGTAGTATAATTTTAGCTCTTTGAGGAATTTCCATACAGGTTGTATTAATCTACAGTCCCACCATCAATGTATAACTATTCCTTTCTCTGTTTATCCACACCAGCATCTAGTGTTTTGGGACTTTTAATTATGGCATTCTGAAAGGAATAAGGTGGTATCTCTTTGTACTATTGATTGCATTTCTTTGAAGATTAGTAATGTTGAGTATTTTTTAGATGTTTCTTGGCCATTTGTTTATCATCTCTTGAAAAACTTCTGCTCTCTTTTGATTTGGTTGCTTTTTTTTTTCCTTGCTGATTTGCTTTAGTTCTTTGTAGATTCTGGATTTTTGACCTTTGTTCAGTATATAGTTTGCAAATATTTTTCCATTCTTTAGGTGGTCTATTTACTCTTATGATTATTTCCTTTGCTGTGCAGATGCTTTTTAATTTAATTAAGACCTGTTTATAAATATTGTATTGTTTTTGTTGTTGTTGTTGCTGTATTTCCCTTTGGGGTCTTAGAAATACTTTGCTTAGGCTGATGTCTAGAAGAGTTTTTCTTATGTTTTATTCTAGAATTTTTTATTTTTTTGAGTATTTCGTTTTTGTGTATGGCAAGAGACAGGAATTTCATTTCATTGTTATGCATGAAGCTATTCAGTTTCCCCAGAATCACTTCAAGAGTCTCATGGGGTTGTCTGGATACAAGATAATGTTGTCAGCAAATAGGGATAGTTTGACCTCCTCTTTCCTGGTATTGATGCCCTTTATTTCTTTTTCTTGCCTGATTACTCTGGCTAGGACTCCCAATCCTAAGTTAAACTCAGACAGTATGGTGGGCACTCTTCTCATGTTCTGGTTCTCAGGTGTAATGTTTTCAGCTCTTCCCCATTCCATATGTTTTTTGACTGTGAGTTTGTCTTACATAGTTTTTATAATTTTGAGTTATGTTCCTTCTATGCTTATTTTATTAAGAGTTTGTTGAATGAAAGGGAGCTGGATTTTATTGAATGTTTTTCAGAGCTATTGAGATGATAATGTCATCTTTGGTTTTTTGTTTTTCTGAGGTTTTTGTTTGTTTGTTTGTTTTTTTGTGATGCAAGACATTTATTGATTTAGGTATATGAAGCCATCTCTGCATCCCTGTGAGGCAAGTTACTTGATCATGGTGGATTATTATGGATTATTATTTCGATGTGCTATTGAATTTGGTTTGCTAATATTTTGTTGATGATGTTTGCATCTATGTTCATAAGGGATTTTAGTCTGTAGTTTTATTTTCTTTTCTCCTCCTCCTTCTTCTTTTTCTTTCTTTCTTTTTTCTTTTTCTTTCTTTTTTTTTTTTTTGTTGTTGTTATGTCCTTTCCTGACTTTGGTGTCAGTGTGATTGATATTGACTTTATAGAATACATTACAGAGCATTCCTGCTTTCTTGATATTATGGAATAATTTCTGTAGAATTGCTACCAGTTCTTCCATTTCTTCTTTGTAAGTCTAGTAGAATTCTGATGTGAATTTATCTGCAGTGGGACTTGTTGTTGCTAGGAGATTTTTAATTGCTAATTCTTTAATATTACTACTCATTATTGATCTGTTCAGAATTTCTATTTCTTCTTGATTCAGGCTTGGGAGGTTGTATGTTTCCTGGAATTCATCCTTTTCCTTTTTATTTTCTAATTTGGGGTGTAGTATTTTCATAATATTCACAAATGATATTTTGTATTTATGCAGCATCATCTCTAATCCCCCTGGTAAACTTTTATGTTTCTGCTTAGAGTCATTTGGGTACTTACTCTTCTATTTCTGGTTAATCTGTCTAGAGGTTGATTAATTTTATTTATCCATTGAAAGAATCAGCTTTTTGTTTCATTGATCCTTTTTTTGTTATTTTAGTTTCCCCTTGTTCAGTTCTGATCTGAGCTTTGATATTCCTTCTGCTGGCTTGGGGTTTGATTTGTTCTTTGTTTTCTAGTTCCTTGAAATGTGACAGTAGGTTGTTAATTTGTGATCTCTCTGTCATTTTAATTTAGACATTTAAGGTTATGAGTTTTCCCCTGAGGAATGTTTTTCTTGAGTTTCATACATTTTGAAAGCTTGTGTCCCCTTTCTCATTCAGTTCAAGGAATCTGTTGGCTTCCATCTTAATCTCATCACTGACCCAAGGATCTTTCAACAACATGTAGCTGCCACCCAGCCCCCATGATTGATGACACAGAGGTAGCATTGCAGACAGAATGATTGATTTGAAAGGGAATGGCTGAAGCTCCCTCAGGCATTCAGAAGCTTTATTTCTTCCACCAAAGCTTATATAGGCACATAACTTAATTAATAAACATATGACTTAAAGTTGGCCCCAGGCCTTTTACTGCGAGGTACTTACAAGCCTATGGATAAATTGGATTAACTGATAACCACTTTACTAACATTATCTAAAGCTATCATTATGGGCTAAGGTTTAACTGGCTTAACTGATAACTACTTTACTAAAGTTATTCTTATGCTAAGTAATCAAAAACAAAACCACAAAACAAGATTTTGGGGAAATAAGTGGTTTAAATGCTTGATCCTTTAACAGACCATTTGGAGGCAGTTAATCGTCTTAAGGGAGTAGCCTGGAAAATCTCCAGATATACAGGTATCTGTTTGCAGACCTGCCTCCACAAAGCTCCGCCCTAAATCACTTTTACATGATGAAGTTCTAAGCCTCATATGGAGTTCTATCTAGGATTTTTCCTTTCTAACTCACAAAAGACTTTAAACTTGCCTTCACAAAATGGAACCATTTAATGGTTTACTTATAGGCTTTTCACCTATACCGCTTCTGTGAGCTGGGGGAGAAAATCCTCCAAAACTAACATCTAGCCCAAGTACTAGGAATGTTTCTTCTAAGGGCCTCATGCCTCAAGGAGCACAAATGAGACTGATTGACCTTACAAGGGTGCAGAGGACTGTGCCCCTTCAACAGCAGGTTGTCCATGACTTTATGTAGTTTTGAGTGTTTTGTCTTGAGTGTTTCTAGTTTTATCCCACTGTGGTCTGAGAAGATACATGATATTATTTCAGTTTTCCTGAATTTGCTGGGATTTGTTTTGTTGTCCAAGATATGATCAATCTTGGAAAATTTCCCAAGTGCTTATGAGAAAAATGTATATTCAATAGTTTCAGGTATAATATTCTGTTTATATCTGGTAGGGTCTTTTGTTCCAGAGTCCTGTTTAAGTCCAGTGTTTCTTTATATACAGGATATCAATGGAACACTATTTTAAATTGCACACAAACTTTATGGACCTGTATTTCTGCTTTAATCATAAGTCTAGTCTGTCAACAGAGCATTGAATTTATTATGCCATTGTTCATTTCTTTGCTTAGATTTAGAAGAATATGCTTAGATTTAAACCACTTATTTCCCCAAAATCTTGTTTTGTGGTTTTGTTTTTGATTACTTAGCATAACTGTAAACTGTCAACTTCTGTGTTTGGTGCATATATGTTTAACATTATTATGTCTTTTTGTTGAATTGCTCCCTTTATTATTTTATAATGACCATCTTTGTCTTTCTTTACTATTGTTAAAGTCTATTTTTCTGATACGGAAATGGCTACACCTATTCAATTTTGTTTTCCACTTGTGTCGAATGTTTTTTCTAACGTTCTACTTGAGTCTGAGTAAGTCCTATGATTTAGATGTATTTCTTCATGACAGCAAGTACATTGGTTTGTCTTTTTTTTAATCCTTTCATCCAGTCTATGCCTTTTGATTGAGACCTTTAGACCATTCATGATGAGTGTTAGTATTGGTGTGTTCTGTTCACCATGTTGGATGATACTTTATTGCTTTGTGTTTCCTCTTGTGCTATTTTTTCATAAGAGCTTTGAGCTATAAAGTTAGAATTTTTTATACTGGCTGGCAATTATTATTTTTAAAATGTATAATGCACTTTGAGCATTTCCTTTAGGGCAAGTCTAGTAGTGACAAATTCCTTTAGTGTTTGCTGGTCTGAAAAAGTCTTTACTTCTCCATCTTTTGTAAAACTTAATTTTGCAGGAATCAAAATTCTTGGCTGGAAGTTTTTCTGCTTAAGTTTAAAAATGGGGCCTGTTTTTTCTGGCTTGTAAGATCTCTGCTAAGAATTCAACTATTAGCCTGATGGGTTTTCCCTTGTAGTTCAGATGTTGCTTTCATCTTCCAGCTTGCAGAATTTTCTCCCTCATTTTTACTTTGGCCAGGTTGATGACTATGTGTTTTGTAGATGTACTATTTTCTGTGAATTTTCCAAGATGTTCAATGACCATTTTGCGCCTGGATATCTGAATCTCTGGTGATACCTATGAAGTTCTCCTCAGTAATTCCCTTGAGTAAAGTTTTTATGCCTTTTACTTTTTCTTATTCTCAGTCCAGGTTACCTGTAATTCAGATAATTGGCTCATTTCATATAGTTTTATATTTCTCTTAGTGATTAGTTATTCCTCTCTATTATTATTATTTGAATCTTTAGCTGACGGGGTTAGTTTGAAATTCTTCTCTTTTAAGCTGTAAAATTCTTTCTTCTGTTAGGTCAAGTGGAAGCTTTCTACTGAACTTTCTAATTCCCTAAATGCTTATTTCATTTCTTGAAGTTCTGTTGTATTCTTTCCTATGTTGTCTATCACTTTAGTGAGTTTTTCATTTTTTTTTCATTGATGTCCAGAAACTTTTTTTATTTTTTATTTTGGCTTCTCTGTGTCAGTTTTTGCCTTTCTCTTCTTTTCCATTCATTCATTTGCCACTGATATTCTGAATTTTGTTTCTGACATTACGATAATTTCCTTTTGTTTGGGTTCCCCATGCTATGGATACATTGTGATCCTTTGGGAATGTTGAACTAGCTTGTTTTATCATGTTGCTAGAATCTTTTTGATGGTTTCTTCTTACTTGAAGCCTATTCTCTGAGTTCAGGACTGATAGATTTGTAAAGCACCTGTTCTACTTTGTAAGAAGGAGGAGAGGTCCCTAGATAATGCTTTTGTGTCCTATTCCTAGAGGATTGACCTGGTGAGAAAAAGACAGATGCACTGAGAACGTGTAACGTGGCTATTCTCCTGCATCATTCAATCTCCTATGATTGTCACAATCCAAGCTGATGCTGGGAGATATTCATTCACATTAATGTATTGGACCCCAAGCCAATGTTGGAAGCTTGGGATGAAGGGGCTGCACACATCTTTTTCCATAGAGGTGGGTAGTGTGACCTTGGCTGGTGCCTAGATGAGTTTTGGGACCATGGAAGATGCCAGGGTGTGGTGTAGACCCAGGAACTGGACATGTCAGGGTACCTGGGCCAGTGCTAGGGGATCTTTATGTGGAGTGGTGGGTTGACTCCTGTGTCACAGTTGGGAGCTCAAGCAAGTAACTGGGTAAGTTTCTCTCCAGTCAGGCAAGTGTTGCAGGAGACTGTTTGGCCTGGTCTCCCTGTGGTGGTATGAGGGGCTGTTTGGTGAGGTTATCCAGGTGGCATCTGTAGGTTTCAGGGCTGTGGACATTCACTCCATTCAGGTCTGGGTGTAATGGCAGTATGTGAGGATGAGGCTTGTGCTTAGCAGGTTTGTGGTGGAGGGCTGGGTCATAGGCATGGTGTCCTGTGGTGCTGTGGCAGCATGGCCCAATGGTCAGTATATAGGGCCTGAGGGGGGCTGTTCTGCTGGTTGACTGCTGGCACACAGAAACAAGGAGTATAGCTTGTGAAGGTCTGTGAAGCACGACCTACTGTGGGCACAGGATGGGAGCGTCTAGCCTGCTGGCTGTCTTATAACAGGAGACTTGTCCTACCACAGGGTATGGGTCTGCAGGGACATGGTCCTTCAGGCAGCATGCACGGTAGGAAGTTAGTTACCACAGATTCTTAAATGACACTTATAGTATATATTTAGTTTCTCCCAGTGGAAAGACACTTACAGATAAGGGGATTTATATGCAGCAAGTATGCTTTTGAAACTTGCTGACAACCGCCTTCCAGAAATTAATCCTATCTCAGAAAGGATTATCTAGTTAAGAAGAAAAAGTAGTTCTGAGTGATTCAAGGAGCCATTCAAGTGAAAAATCACCTGCCTCTCCATCATCTAAGCCTTATTTATCTCAATTATTGTTTCTTCTGACACTGTCTAAAAAAGCATAGAAAATTTATTGAGAAACATTTGAGAACTGACCTTAGCCTCATCTAAACCCTACAAGTGAATGATAGCAACATTGACATTCAGAGTTATGAAGGTTCATTATTTTGCATGTGAGGAATCATAAAATCTGCAGGTTTCAAGGAAAGCCCCTTTGAAAAAATTAGAACTCTCTTAATTCAGAAATTAAGGTAGATGAAAATAATCAGGAATTTTTGTAATTTCTAATATAAGACCTTGAATTGGAGTTCCCGGTCCTATCAGTTACCATTTGAGAAGAAGATTTATTTTCTCCAGTGTCACCTACATCTTGGTGTTGTGCAGGGTGGATTAAATAAATCCTCCAGCCCAATAATTGGTGCATCATAATAGCAGCTTTTAATGAATAAACAGTGGCTTTGGAGTCTAGGTGGGAAAAGATGTTGCTTATTTGGGAGTAGCTAAGATAACTCCTTATCTCTGGAGGCAAGAGAAAAAAGCAGAAAATAAAGTCCTTTAACTACATAATTGTAAAGCCAGTAAGGATGTAGGAATGGTCCCTGACTTGGCACAAACTAAGTCCTTTTCTTGGTTTTCATGAAGAAATGGTCACGGCAAGCTTGCCATTTTAGCTAATAGCAGAAAGGCCATTTGCTGAGGATTGTGGTGGTTTTAAAACCTGCACTTGGTATCTTGGGTATATCCCAAATGACTTTATTATTGTGACTAAACTACAAGTATAGATGGGAGGGAAAAATTATTTTAAGCAGCATTTGTTTTAGTTGTTTTTTGTTGTATAACAAACTGACCCCAAGCTTACTGACTTAAAACCAAGTGTGATTCATTATTTCTCCCAATTATGTGTGTTGGTGGATGGTCCTTCTATTCACCTTATCCAGGCTCACTCATTGCAGAGAGCTGGGTTGACCTCTGATAGGACAGGTTGGACTGTTGCTGAGACATTCAGCCTGAGCTTCTTCACATGAAGTTGGTCTCAGGGAAACATTGAAAGAGAACAAAAGATGAAGATGCAAAGTTCTTTGAGGCTTATACCCAGACGTCATGCAACATCACTTCCTCCTTGAACTTGGACTGTTCTCCACAAGACCAGTCCAAGTTCAAGAGGATAGAATAATATACTCGACCTTTACTGGAATAAGTAGAAAAATCACATGACAAACAAGCATAGGAATAATTGTTGTGGCAATTTCTTTTTTCTTTTTTTAACAGTAATTGGATCTACCTCAGCATTTCCATGAAGCAGAAGTAAGGCAGATTTACAATTACGAAAGTGATACTAAGTGGTCAAAAATGTAGAGGAGCCTGCTGATGTGAAGATTGAAAACACAAATCTCCCTCAAATGACTGTGTAATCACATACACATTGCCAACTTGATTGTTTGACATGAGTAGGATGACTATTGCTCAGGGTAGTTCTGTGTATGTCAGCTGACCCAGAGTAAAAGAAAAAGATAACTCCCCCTTTCCTTCTCAGAATATACAACTTTAGTTAATTCACCATCCTAGGGCCTCTGTCACTGACATATTAGTTTGTAGCTAAAGAAACTGTTAGCAAGAAGATTCCTGTTGAGTGAGACATTTGGTAGAAGCTTAAGAGTCCACTTTATCCAAGAGCAAGAATCAGGAACAAATAGGCAGAGAAAGGAGATACTACAAAGAGAGCAAGCACTTAATGTCTGCTTCCCTGTCCCTGAGAATTAGGGGATATGCAAAACCTAGGTAATTTCTCCTGATTATTGGAGAAAATATACCTAAACAGGCATGTACTTTAAGGATACAAATACAGCAAAATAATGACAATAATAAAAATGTTTTAAAAGTCAGCACAGTTAATAGTAAAAGAAAAATGAAGTAACTTGGAGATAGTATTCAATGCCATCAACACTCCCCTGTTATTGCCCCCCTCGATTACAACATCTAAATGTTAGCTGTAACACATATAATTAGTCAATGAGAGGTGATAATTAAGTGGCCCAGCTCTAAAGTCATACCATCTGGATTTAAATGCAGCTATGTAACTTTGGGCAAGTGGCTTTCTCTTTGTGTGTCAGTTTTCTCATCTAAATAAATAGTGTTGACAATAATAATAGTATTCACCTTATATGATTTGAGTGAGAAAAAAATGAGTTAATAGAAATAAAACGCAGGTACAAAATAAACAGTAGGAAAATAAAAGCTATTATTTTATTGCTGTTGACAACAGACACTGATACAAACTTTTAAAAACATGAAATGGCAATACACATCAAGCCCAATAAAAACATTCTTCACTTTGCCTCAGTAAACACATGTATAAAAATTTACCTCATAAAATAGTTCAACAGAAGGAGAAAAAGATCTATACTGGGAAATATCCAGTTCAATTTCTCTTTCATACCAAACACTGGCAATTGCTTTATTTTCCAACATTGTTCACAATGCTTGAGTTACTTGCGATTATTGATATTTTCCTTCTCATGTTATAAATTATAAAACTTAGATTCAGCCTCTGGTGAATTCTTAAATGCCTTCAGTCAATGACTAGTTCAATTTATTATTATGGTATATCCATGAAACAGATGTTTTGTAGTTTTTTAAAAGAATGAAGAAAATATGGTTGTAGACATGTGGAAAGATCTAAGATATAGTAAGCGAGAAAAGAAATCCTTTAATACTATGTAAAGTATGACCCAGTGTGTGTATATTCAAGCTAAGAACATGCTAGAAGAACATATAAATAACCATAGGATGGGGAATACAGTGAAGAGACACTTTCACTTTTCATTCTGTGCACTACTTATTTTTTTACATGAACACAGGACAATTTAATGATAATAATAATTATTATAAAAGAAGAAAAATAACTTCATTGAAGAGAGAAAGGTGAGGAATGGAAAGCAAGCTATATTCTAGATTCTATTTTTACTATAGTCTATGGATTTGTACTGGTAGCAGTCTGCAGGGTGTTGACTTTTGCTAGCCATATGGAGAAGCCTAGGATTATTGATTGATAAAGGATTGGAGTTTATGCAAGGAAGGCGAGATGAGAAAATTGAGAATATTAGCCACAGAGTCAACAAAATGATGGGTCAGCCTGTAGCTGGGAAGAATAAAAGGCAAGTGGGGGCTGACAAAGAGAAAGAAAGAGGCCAAGTGTCTGTGAACCCTGAGGAGGTTAAAGAACAGAAGCGTAGGAGGTGACTGAGTGCAGGAAGGAGATTGTTCCAGAGAGGAGGATCTTGGCAATAGTTCTAACATCCCTTTATCCTTTACCTCAGTATCTTTCAGGATTCTCCTTACTTGCTTTCCTAACCCCCTACAGAACCTCACACATCTTTAATAAATGGCAGAAATATTTTCTAAAAAATCTGCCTTCCATACTTCAATTCACACTGTTAGTCTTTGATCCTGTAAACTCATTATTTTCTTACTCTAACAAGGACCATAAAAAAATCAGTCTTATTAAAAGGCTTAATCCCACCTTATGCTTCCATTTAAAGAGAAAAAATAATGTCTGCCTAAGTTCAGGTAGCTCTTACAATACTCAATCAAGAGAAAACATTTCTAGTCCACTGATATAAGGCCCCCGGCACTGATTTCATAGAAATCAGAAAAAATTTAATATATGCTTATTTAGTCAAACTTGTTTAGTAAGTGATGATTATTTGAATATAAGATCTTTTGAACTAATAACATATCTTTGCTGTTTATTGATTTTTCAGGATTTATTTTGTTCTTGGAAAAATAGGAGTTTTTAATCTGAAAGTATCCCTTACATTTTCATTTACCTTAAAAAATAAAAAGGATGGTGACCAAGTCTTAATGAAGTAATTGTCATTTATTATTTTTTAATCTTAAAATAGTGAAGACCGATAGGTATATTTGGATGCCACACTAGAAGCCATTGTAAAAGCAATTTTATGTTGAGCTGCCAATGAATGATATAGTTTAGAGTTTTGTATTCTGGGTTGTTATCTGGGAAAAATTACTTGGAAGTCCATAGATTCAGGGCAATCCATTTTTAGGATAAACTTCAAATTTTAGAAAAAAATTTAGATTTTCAAGGAAGTTGGGAAGATACTACAGAGAATTCTTATATATCTCTACCCAATTTCTCCTATTATTAATATTTTACATAGGCATGACACTGGTTACAATTAATGAATTGTAACCTTCTTATTATCTAAATTGTAACCCTTATTATTATTGAAATTTCATAATTTATTCATATTTTAAAAGTTTTAAGCCAATGTACTTTTTCTGTTTGGGGATCCTATTTGGGATACCACATTACATTTAGGCATTATGCATTCTTAAGTCTCTTTTTAGCTATTACATTTTCTTCCATTTGCTTGTTTCTATGACCTTGAAAGTTTGGGTTATACGTTTTGTAGAAATGTCTCTCTACTAGTATTGCTCTACAACTTTTCCTCTTGACTAGGCTGGTGTTACACATTTTTAGGAGGAAGCCCACAGAGGCGAAGTTCCATTTTTTTCACACCATATCAAAGGTATATATTATCAACATTACTTGTTACTGTTGAGGTTCATTTTGATTGCTTGGATAAGGTAGTGTTGGTCAAATCCTCCAGTATAAATTTATTCTTTTTTTCCTTCTTTCCCTACTATACTCTTTGGAAGGAAATCCCTCTTCACAGACCATATTTAAGGAGTAGGAAGAGAGGCTTCACCTCCTTAAGAAAAGAGTATCTACATAAATTATTTGGAATTCTTCTGTGGAGATTTGTCCTTTCCGCCTTTTAATCATTTACTCCAATTATTATGGAGATAGCCTCATTCATTTTTTACTTTGGGTTATAATCTATTATTACTTTATTTCATTGCTCAGATTTTTCCAGCTTTGGCCATTAGGAGTTCTTTCCGTTGATTTCTGTATCTATTCAACATAAACTCATCATTTTTTGTTTTTTCTTTGTTTGATCACTTTCTTTCTTTCCGGCGCTACCAGACTTGCCTTGCATGTTTCTTTTCCCAGGCAGAAAATCAACCAATTCTTCAAGGACTCCTGTTTTCTTTCTTTCTTTCTTTTTTTTTTTTTGTTGAGAATGATATTAGAAACCACAGGAGCAAGCACTGAGTGTGCTTTGTTGCTACTGACATGTCATTGTTTCTAGATTCTGACCATAGATAATACATATATACGTATATATATACAATTGTATAATTTATATAAATTAAATATATATATTATTGTGTAATTTATATAAATTACACATATTTATAAATATTTTTATATGTCCCAAAGCTCAAGAGGAGAGACAGTGATTAATTTAACTTTAATCCATTAGCAGATGGAACATTTAGCTTCCTGCTATTGTTAATCTTTAATGTCCCATTCCAACAGTCAGAAACCTGGCTTCTATAATCTGCTATTCATTTACTTAATTTTTAGTTCTAGCATATAGGCATAGAAGTATCAGAATTGTTACTAAAGTACCATGGGAGTGATGACTTTATCAACTAGAGAGCACAGTACTTATGTACAGATCTCTTTGCCTTTGGTCTTGCTGACTGCACCCATTTCCAAAGTTGTTTGGCTAGTATCTTCTCTTACCACTCCTTTCAGTAAAGTTGTTTCATACATTTGTAATACAATTAGGTGTTTTACATTCTTCATTCCATCCTGGAATCCCCCAATTTTCTAATTGATTTTGTAACAAATCTGCATATATTAAGTTTCACTTTTGTATTATAAATTCCTATGGATTTTGAAACAGCATGGTATCATGTATTCATCTTTATAGTATCATACAAAATAGTTTCACTACCCTGAAATTCCCTGTACTTCACCTATTCAATTCTCTCACATCTCATTAATTTCTGGCAACAAATGATCTTTTCATGATCCCTATAGTTTTTGTCTATTCCAGATTATCAAATGCAGTTTTTCAGATGGGCTTCTTTTACTGAACAATATGCACTTAACCTTTAACCATATCCTTCTAAAGTTTAACAGTTTCTTCCTTTTAATTGCTGGATAGTATCCCATTTTGTTTTTTATAGAAGTCCTAGAGTTTCTTTATCCATTTTCCTATTGAAAGTTGTTGTCAGTTTGGGGTGAATAATAGTGCAATAAACATATGAATGAAGTTTTATCATAAGCATAAGTTTTCAAATTAGTTGAGTAAATACTTGGAAGCACAATTGCTAGATCATATGGTGAGATTTTCCTTAGTTTTGTAAGGAGCAGCCAAAAATTGTCTTCCAAAGTGACAATTCCATTTTGCATCCTCACCGATAGCTACTATTGTTCTACATCCTTATCAGCAATTAATCTTGTCAACTTTTTTGTATTTTAGCCATTTTAATAAGTGTCTCATAGTATATCTTATTGCTGTTTAAATTTGCTGTTTAAATAATAAGTGAGTTCGCCATCTTTAAATATCCTATTTGACATTTGTATATGTTTCTTTATGAGGTGGCTGTTTAGATCTTTTGCCCATTTTTAAAATCGAAGGGTTTTTTTTTACTCTTAACTTTAAAGAGTTCCTCATATGTTTGGGGTATAATTTCGATATGTGTTCTTCAAATATTTTCTCCTAAGCTACAGTTCGTGTTTTAATATCCTTAATAGTGTCTTTTTCAGAGGAAGTTTTGATTTTAACAAAGTCCAACTTATCATATTTTTCATAGATTGTGCTTTTGTTTTTATATTTAAAAACTCATCACCAAATTCAAGGTTATCCAGATTTTTTATATTTTCTTTTTGAAGTTTTATGGTTTTGCATTCTACATTTAGATCTATGTTCCATTTTCTTTAAAGATGTAAGGATTGTGTGCATATGGATGTCTTATTTTTCTGGCATATTGTTGAAAAGACTATCTTTTCCCCATCAAATTTTCATTGTTTCCTTGGCAAAGATCAATTGGCTATATTTGTGTAGATCTATTTCTGGGCTCTATATTCTGTGTCACTTACCTATTTTTTTCATTTCACTGGCATTTCAATACTCTATTGATTGCTGCAGCTTTGACATCTTCAAAATCGAATATTATGAGTCTTATGATTTCATTAATTTTTAGTATTATATTGACTATTATATTTTGCCTTTCCACATAAGCTTTATAATAAGTTTGTTAATATATACAAGAAGAATTGCAGGGATTCTGATTGGGATTTTGTTGAAACTATGGATCAGTTTGGAAAGAACCGATATCTTAATACTATGGAGTTTTTCAATTCATGAACTTGAGACATGTTTCCATCGATTTAGATCTTCTTGGATCTCTTTCATTTGTAGTTTTTTGCATGTCGATTCTAAACATATTTTATTAGATTTATACTTATTTGATTTTTGGTGCTTTTATAATTATATAGTTACATATTATAAAATTTATATTGTAGAAAGTTATAAAATTTTTAACTGAAGTTCTAATTGTTTCTTGCTAGCACATAGCAAAGCAATTGATTTTTTTAATAGTCAACTTAATATCTTTATACTTGCTATGCTCCCTTATTTGTTTCAGGAGTTTTGTGTTGATTCTTTGGTATTTTCTACATAGAAATTATGTGATCTGCAGCAAAAACAATGATGAAAAAAGACAACCATATTTCTTCTTTTCTGATCTGCATATTTTTTTAGTTTTGTTTCTTATCTTTATTTTCAGGGACTTTCAGAATGAGATGAATAGGTGCTATAAGAGAAGACATCTTTGCCTTTCTCATGATCTTAGGGGAAAGTGTTTACTTTTTTTACAACTGAGTATGATGTTGCCTGAATGTTGTTTGTAGATGAGTTAAGGAAGTTCTGCTCTATCCTTGCTTTTATGAGAGTTTTTATCAGGAATACATGTTAGATTTTGTCAAAATGCTTTTTCTATATCACTTGATACAATCATAATTTTCCTTAGTCATTTGAGGCAGTGGATTACGTTGACTTTCTAATGTTGAACCAAATTTGCATAACTATAATAAATCCCAATTTTCTGTAAGGTATAATTTTTTTTCTACACATAGTAGGACGTGATTTGATGATATTTTGTTGAGGAGTTTTGCATTTATATTCATGAGAGATACTGGTCTATGGTTTATCATTTTTGTAATTTCTTTAATCTTTATATTAAAGTAAAGCTGTCTTAATAGAATAAGAGGAAATATTCTTTCTTCTTTTATTTTCTGAATGGAAGGTTTTGTAATTGCTATCATTTTTTCCTCAAATGTGTGATAGCATTCACTAGAGAACTCATCTGGGCCTGGTGCTTTCTTTCCAGAAGGTTATTAATTGTTAATTCAATTTTTAAATACAGGTATAGGACTACCTAGATAATAAAGCTCATTTCTAATGGACTTTCTTTTTCAGCACCATCTTGAAATCACTATATCCCAAGTAACACCAAATGTCACAAATGTTCACTTAGTGGCAACCACCAGAAATAGTGAGTTTTATGGAAACCAGTGGTATAAAAAAGTATTACTTCTTAAAATGGACAGGGTCTTATCTTCACTTTTCCCTTTCTCTTATTTTCCCTCCTCACTATCCACTTCCCATTGTAAGGTAACCCTCTGTGTTCCCCTATGGTTAAATTTACTTCTATTTTAAAAGCCAGTTAATTCATAGTGGAAAAAGATTCCACCAACTCAATACAAATATATCCATAAACTTATTCATAATTTACCATGTGATTCTCATCAAAGCCTCCCCATTTTGAAAATAGCATTCAAGGCCCCATATGCTCCCTGGCCTCAGTTCTCAATATACCTTTTCTCACATCCTACACTTCCACCATATTTCAGAATTCATAGTCTTACTAACAAGCACTGCCCTCCTTGACTTTAAGGATTTTGTGCTTGCTATTTTTTACCTGTAACATGCATTTGCTTCTTTGCTGGTTGATTATAAAACGTTCTTCAGATCTCAGCCTAAATATCACTTCCCACAAGTCTTCCTTATCCACACATTCCATCAAGCTCCCTCTTAGCTCCTCACATGGTAAAGTAAGTGTTTATCCTATATATTTTTTATCAGTATTATATATTAATCTGTAACCTAAAAATGCCAAAGTTTCTTTCTTGCTAGCAATACTTACTATGACTAGCCTATGTGTTATTCCCTGATTTATAATTCCCAGCAGCTAACTCAAAGTCTTGTATATTGTAGGTGCTTATTAATGGAACAGAATGTTAAAATGTGATACTTTACTTGTTTTCAAAATGCAGTTGAGAATAATGAAGAGGGCACGAATTTATCACTTTCACAGAGAATTGTTAGTCCGTTCATCCAGGATATGGAATGTATTAATAAATGGTTCCAAACAGGCTATGGGACCCCTTGTCTCTCACATGCCTCCAGGATATTTAAGAGGAGACTTAATGATTCTATGGGTAAGTTTTTAGGGTAAATTCCTTTGGAGATAGTTGTAATATTTCCTTCCAGTTTTTATACTTTCTGTCAATTTGACTTATGCCCTTAAAGTGTAGAGGACACGAGAACACTGCCTGACTCATACATGGTAAAATCTGACAATGAGGCTTTCTGGAACTTCTTCTGACAGCAAAGAAAGAGGAGAGGGAAGGAGAGGAGGCAGCTGGACTTCCTTCAATGGTTGAACAAGAATATGTGAAAGTGGACATGACTATTTCTCCTGTGGGCTTGAATAACATCGAGAAGACCTCAGCCAAGAGGTTTGCTTTTCTGAATTAGATGATCCCACAGAAAGAGTTGTGTGGGCTGTTCCACCAGAGCACTGTCTAAAAGGGGAGTTGTAGGTGTTGAGCTGAGGGAAATCAACTGTGCAGTAGTAGATCTCCAATAGGCACTTTACTGAATACATCATCAAGCCCTTCCTAGAAGTGAGAATTTTGCAACCAATAAAGAATCACAGACAGCGTTAGATGATGAAGAAAATGAAGCAACAGATCCTGATTTCTAATATTATTCTTCAATAAAAGGAAGCAAGGACAATCGAGTCTAGGACCAAGACAGTGAATATAAAAAATGGTCTGAGAACATCTTGTGCTCCCAGAAGGTAAGAAAGTGCTGAGGTCAACAGCTCTAAACAACAACAGCACCATGCCTTCATTCCCCCCACCACACATACAATGATGGGGATATGTCAAAGGGATACTGAAAGAACTCTCAGTGACCAAAGCTGGGACAATTTTAACAATAAAAAATAATATTAGTTTATAATTCAAAGTTAGAAATATATAACTATGAGTTTATAAAGATATATATATAAATTATTGAAGGGAAAAATAAATGGGGGAGAGTAGATAAATCTCCTATGTAAAATTCCAAATAGTTTGTAGAAGAGGATGTAGCATAACTCCCACTCCTTTTGGGTGGTCTGTACATAGTGACTTTCTTCCAAAAACTGCAAAGGAGGAAAGAACAGTAACTTTACAGTAAAGAACCCTGAGAAAAGTGCCTCATCCCGGTGATCAAGTTCAATATCAGCATTGATAAGTCATAGTAATAATATGCGATATGATGAGAATGACACTTCACCTCTATGGATTTCCTCCCCAAATCCCAGTTTAATCATGAGAAAAACATCCAACAAATACCAATTGAGGGACACTACAAAATAGATGACCAGTTTTCCCTAAAATGTGGCATCAAAAACTGAGAAATTCTGAGAAAGTGTCATAGGCAAGAAGAACCTCAGGAAATCTGCCCGAGTGAAATAAGGTGCCCTGAAAGGGATCCTGGAATTGAAAAAAAGACTTAAGTAGAAACTAAAGAAATGTGAATACAATCTGAACTTTAGCTAATGGTAGTTATAAATATTGACTTATTGATTATAAAAAATGTGCCATAGTAGAAACTGGGTATAGGGCATGTGAGAACTCTCTACACTATCTTAGCTATTTTTCTGATTATTTAAAACTGTTCCAAAATAACACAAAGTTTATTTTTTAAAAAAATTTATTATAAAGAAAACAAAGCAACACTCTCATTATCTTACCCTTTACTTATTCTCCCTGTCAGAAAAAGGAGAGTACAGAAAATATAGAATGAAAAGGGTCAAGGACAGGGTACACCCCTCATCTTGACTGTAGGCTTCTCTGGCTGCGATTGGAGCCAAGAGAGATGAAGAGGAGCTTTAAACTCTCTGCCAGATTAAAGTGTTGGTTTTGAGTGGAATAGAATCTTTTAATATCTAATAATACAACTGTTCGTACCTGAAAAAAGAAACAGAAAAGGCTATCAGACCCTTCTGACATATAATTCAGGGGAATAAAGTTATCCAAAAGAGTGGATTTGAAAGCTACTTTATGAGGCAAATAATATTGTTTCTTGTTTTCACTCTGCAAACCCATCTAATTCAATAAACTTGTTAAAATACTTGTTGGGTAAATGAGAATCCAGGTATTTCACAAATACACAAATAGGTATTTCAGCTTCATGTGCTGTTTTTGTATATCATAGCTACCTTTCAATTATCCCCAGTATTTGTTTTTGTTCATATATTTGCTTGGGGGCTTGTGTCTGGAAACCACAAAACCTTGATAAAGGTTTTGTTTGAGATAAGGGATGGGTGAAGGCAGATTGCTGGAAGGTATAGCAAGTCATTTCTTTTCAGTTTCTTAGACTGGGTTTGATCTCCTACAGAAAGAGAGGGAAGCCTCCAAATAATTGCTGCAATGGTGGGAGCAAAAATCCCTTTCCCGGGGGTGATTTGGGCAGCAGGAGTGGTAAGTGGGCAAGAAAAAATAAAAGGGACAATGACTGCAGTTTTTAAAGTCCCTTTTCTAGACTTAAAACATAATTAATAGGACTGATTTCTTGCTTAGGCAAATGAGGCCTCAAAGTTATAGCAACTGAGATCTAAAAAGAAATTTGATAACATTCACACTAAAACATAGGTAAGACTAACAGCTCTGGAGGCACACATGTATTATGGTGATCTTTGGTAGTAAGAAATACAATATGATTCTTGTACATTTTTATGATAAAGGAAATGAGGCTTAGAGAAGTTCAGATTTGCTTAAGGTCATAAAGCTAATAAACTACAAAAAGTGTGATCCAAACTTGGCAATTCATTCTCTGCATCATACTTGTAAAACCTAGTATAAGTAGTGGTTAATCTTTGGTTAGAAGAGATTATACAGTACTTGAGCATCCATAGCAGAATGTGCAGTGACGGACCTGCTGTCCACTAGCGAGGTTCTGAGGAGGGGGCGCTGGGATGAAAAAAGACACACACACACACACGGTAATGGACTCAGTCAGGCTGAGCCTGAGCCTGAGACTGAGACTGAGACTGAGATATCACTTTATTTTTGACACCATGCTTTTATACTCTTACAGGGAAAAAAGGTCAATTAAGGTTCTCTTTGGCATTCTCTTATTCCTTGGGAACTGCTGTGCTGTTTACCTTAAAACTGCCATGGGGTTTATCTCTAGTTCTGAGCATCTGGACTTTTTACTCCCTGTTTTGGCTTCTGCCAGTTTCTTCTCAGCAAAGGTCAAACCTCAGCCATAGCAGGAGCAAAAGCGAGGGGAGTCCCCCGCGGCTTCCCACAGATTCTACTGTATTTCTCAGATCTTTGAGGGCTGCAAATTCTTGTCTCAATGTGTCAAAATCTTTGGTCATTTGGTCTTTGAATTCCTTGAGTTCTTGAGACAATTTTTGAAATGCTCCCAGAATTTCTAATTCCAATTTTTCCTCTATTTTATTGATCTTGTTTGCAATCCAAATTCTGAATTCGGTTTCTGACATCTCAGCCATCTGTTTTGAATGGGATCTTCAGTTGTGTCTACCAAATTGTTCCTTGTGGGGATGATTTTCTCTGGTTATTCATGTTACTGGAGTTTTTCCACTGATTCCACCCCAAGATTATTTTACACCATTTGGCTAGATCAGGAGATAAGGAGTTGTTGGGTTGGGGGCTCTAGGAGTAGTGATTGGCCAGTCCTTTGCCCAAAAGCTGGGACTGGTTCCTGTACCTTTCCACCTAGAACTTTGCCAAGGACCCATACAGTGTTATGACCTGAGAAAGTGGGAACCTTCTTAGTGTGGTGGGGGTAAGTGGCTCTGTCTTATTTTCACCTGGTCTCTCTCTTAGTGAATCAGTTGCTCTGGGTTGAAGTCTTAGCTGTGGAGAAATACCAGCAATTAAGTCACCCTGCCCCTCAAGGCAACAATTGGAAAAGGAAAATCAAAACTTCCCACAATCACAGACCCAGGTTGTGGGTCTACCACTTTGGATAGTCCTTGGGTGATTGGCCCAATTCAAGAGGTCCATATCAATTGTCCCACCGGTTTCAGGTGGGAGAGTTTAAAAGGTCTCCAGCAACTAGATCACAGGGGTCTGTTGGCAGCTCACGTGTGACTTGTTCCAGTGCTGTGTGAAGTGAGAAGGATCCACTCATCAAATAAATTAGTCTGGGAAGGTTGATGCCTCCTTCCCCACCTTGTACCTCTGTCACACCCAGTCACCGGTAACCCCACAGGGTTGTTACCCAGTTCCCTCCAACAAGCAGATGCTTCAGGGGTTTGCACCTGCCTGAGTCACAGAGAGCTCTATGTCTCCTCAATCAGGCTGCCACTCTCTGCTTCTATCCAGCAGGGGGATTTGAGGCCTGACAACCTTGGGTGGTTAATGGGGGTTGGGGTGATTCACTCATTTCCAGTCCTGCCCCTGATTGATGTTGCTGAGAGAACAAAACAACTTTGCAGAATTTGTTTCTGTCCAGGCTGTATTCCCCTGAAGATCAGATGCTCTTTTAATTCAGAGAAACTGAAACTCAGCCCCGTCTGTGCCGCTGCCCGGTGTCGTCTGCAGTTCCTGTTATGGTGGAGCGGTCAGAACAGACACTTTGCCCTCAGTTTCAGCCTCTGCCTACCCCTTTGTCTCAGCTATGATACCTTGAGGGCTGGGTGCATCTGAACCTCAGTGAAGCAATCCTCTGGGTCAGCCCTGCCCTACAAGTCTGCTGTCTCTGTGCGTGCATATTCTAGTCCCCGTGCTCTGCCCAGGTTGATACCACCTCAGGCATGCCCTTTACTCATGAGGCCTGTGTTTCTATCCCAGATCTGTTCCGCCAGTGGCTGCCACTGGAGAAGATGCTCAGCTTGATTGCCCAGAGAGACTGGGAGTGTCCTTTCAAAATATCCCCAGGGAGTTGAGCTCTATTGTTCCCACTGCTGCTGCTGCTCTGTGCCTCTCTTGTATGGTTCCTTCTCAGTTGACCATCCTCTCCTTTTTCCCATGCCAGAGAATCAACACAGATCAGCAACAGCCCTTGCCCTGTCCACACCCCTCAAGAAAATGCCCAAGAATCTGGACTCCATGGAGGACAGGCTTCCAGACCTCAGGGTGAGAGTGGAGGGGAGTTCTGGGAGTCCAATATTACAGGTAGAGAATATATACAGTTTTATGCCTGGCAGGAGAGTACCATGACACTGTAGTAGGGGTAGGAGGTCTGGTTTTCAGAGGGTCTCTCCCGTGGACAAAATTGGAGGATATTTGAACTCTGCTCATTTGTTTTTATGGTGTGTACTGTGAGTCATTCTCATAGGGGAGGGGACTCCCATCTGCTTGGTGATTGATTTTCTACCTTTTCTTTCTATCCTTGGGGTCATGGCTCGCCTCAGTAGAGTTGATGCGTATTCTTCAACCTTCTCTCTTGGCTCAGATCTGAACCATTGACTTTCTTGCTAAACTTCTGCCCTTTAACTCCCCTGGTCAGGAGCCTCTGGAAAACTGGCTCCAGTCTGCCATCTTGCCTCCACCCCCAGAAAACTCTTGAAGAAATTGGCCTGGGAGAATATTTCATGAGGAGGACCCCCCAGGCAATTGAAGTAACATCAAAAATACCCTACTGAGACCTGATCAAACTAAAAAGCTTCTGTACAGCCTAGAACATAGTAAGTAAGGTTAGCAGACAGCCCTCAGCATGGAAGAAGATATTTGCAGTTATGCCTCTGACAAAGGCTTAATAACCAGTATCCACAGATAACTGAAACATATTAGCAAGAAAAGAACAAGTGATTCCATCTCAGGGTGGGCAAGGGACTTGAAGATAAACTTCTCTGAAGAACACAGGCACACGGCCTACAGATATATGAAAAAGTGCTCATCATCCTTAATCATCAGAGAAATGCAAGTCAAAACTACTTTGAGATATCATCTAACACCAGTAAGATTATCCCACATCACAAAATCCCAAAACCAGTGATTTTGGTGTGGATGTGGAGAAAAGGGAATACTTCTACACTGCTGATGGGAATGCAAACTAATACATTCCTTTTGGAAAGATGTTTGGAGAACACTTAGAGATCTAAAAATAGACCTGCCATTTGATCCTACAATTCCTCTACTAGGTATATAT
>CAUYRH010146079.1:0-30108 GCA_963574655.1 Perodicticus potto | reverse complement strand
AATAATTGTCATTAATTGTCCTCATATCAAACTTGAGTACATGGGATTCATGCTTCTCCATTCTTGAGATGCTTTACTAAGAATAATGTGTTCCACTTCCATCCAGGTTAATACAAAGGCTGTAAAGTCTCCATTTTTTTTTTAATGGCTCCTTTGTCTTTTCATGTACATTTTAGAAGAAGCTTATGTGTGTTTACAAAAAAATCTTGTTGTGATTAGCTATTATTTTAAATGTCATTATTTCTGTCTTTATTCTGTCTTTGTTTTGTTGTCTCAGTTTACAGCTCTTTAAATCGTTAAAAAGATTTTGAATGGCTTTAGAGATTATTTAGCCCAATTCTGACATTTTATAGAGGAGAAAATGTAATCCTTCTTTGGAACAGATTCAGTGAGATTGTCCAAGGTCACTTGGGGTTTAACTTGTCCAAGGTCACTTGGGGGTTAACTAACTGGTCTAAGACTAGTCCCTGGCCTCTAACTCCTTGTTTTATAGGATTTTTAATCTGCCACAAGGCCTCCAGTCTGTAGCCTACTAAATCTTCTTTATTTCCCATACATTTTCTAGTTTATTTAAAGGTGTTGTTTAGAATTTCACTGCTGTGTTCCAGAGGGAGCATGGTCAGGTGTACAGAGACACCTTGGAAATTTGTTAACAGTGCGAGTTCCTCCATGCCAGCCCCCCAGTAAGCATGGCCTGGGGCTCAGGGACTTAGAACTTGAAGAGGCCCCTCCAGTGACTCTGAGGCCAGTGGGCTGCGAGCTCTATTTTGAGAAACTGTGCTTTTTCCCCAAGCATCCCCCTGCCTAGAATGCTCCCTTTCTGCCTCCCCTTCTTCTCCCTTCTGTGCTGTCACCTCCCTTTCCTGACTTGGGCAGCTACTCTGCTCAGAAGCCCCTTCCCTCTGCTCCTGTAGGCCCTGCACACGCCTTCTGACAGCCTGTAGCTGTCGCGAGTGGGGAACACACACAGACTCTGAGCTCTCCGAGGACAAGGACTGTGGCCCCGTCACAGAGCCCCACAGTTTGCAGCTCTCAGTACATTTCTGGTGGAGGGATGAGGAAAGAGAGATCTTTCTGTTCAATCCTCTGCTCTCACTTCCATTAAAATTTTCTCTTCTCCTTCCGAGGTAAAGAATTCAGCGTGGAAGAAAACGGATGATGGTGATAATTGCATTATGTCAATCCGGAAGGAAAGAGAAATTTAAAAGACAGATACAGATACAGCTGTGGGAGGGAAAAGAGCGAGCCAAGAACTTGGATGAGCTCTGTCGCCTCTCTGGGCTGTGGTTTACAGGAGAATCGGGACTTGGCTGCCGTGACTGCGGAGGGTCTTTTAGGTTTATGCCTACCAGCCTCACAGCCGCAGTTCACAGTCCCCAGTGTTCTAGTTTGTAGGGTATGTATTCCGCAATTATAGAACTTCCCATACGCCCTGAAATCTGATGACTTCCTGATCATAACAGCGAGTACAAATCTCATTTTAAGCGTACAGGAATATAATGACTTTTATTAAGGTCCTTCTTTTAAAAGCTGGTCTATTCTTCCTTCTGGTTGTTAAATAAATGGCATGTTAACATAAATCAGCACAATCTTATTTTACGAGATCCCAACATGTCAAAATATATAAATCAAAATGAATGCAAAGTAATTCAAGAAAGATACTTTGAGAAGCTATTCCCATGAGACTGCCTTCGCTTAAAATATTTTTGGAACTTCTTGCTCAGAATTATCCTAAAGCCCTTGGCACATTCTTTTTTCCAACACGGGTGAATCTGTGTCTCTGTAGGAGAGATTTGTGAACAAAGTGGGAAATGGAAACATTTTATTGTTTTATTTATTGATTGATCTGCTTATGAAAGTAATATAGGTTCCTCTGGAACAGGTAGAAGACAGAAGAAAATCTGATATAATCTAAATTCCAGTTATATGTTAACTAGTCCTTGGAGGAAAAACCCCATAAAAATTATGGGGTTTTAGAGGCTGAAGGTGAAATGAGGGGCTGAATTCTCACCTAATTCTTTTTTTGTGACTGCCTTGTCCTTGCTCTGTTAGGGAATTTATCTACATCTGGACATTTGCATGTCTGAATTCATTTGGAGAAGTTGTATCTTTTAATGCTATCTTTTCATTTATCTTGTGTTTTTTTATTTTAATAGGAACAAGTAACATAAAGAAGTAACTAAAGATCTTTCTTAATTTAACAAGGGTATTATTTTGGTATCATTTTTCTAGCTTTAAAAAATATGCATATTTTATCTAAGATAAATTGGGATTGTACCATGTATACTTATGTCTGGCCTCTTTTACTTAGTATTATGTCATGGGTACATTGCCGTGTCATTAAATATTTTTTAAAATGTGTTTTTTGTTTCAGGGAATGCGTTTATTACTTAGCTAGACATATACATACTTCAAAACATGTTTGTACAAGATAAATGTGTATAATTTTGTGTGTCGCTTTTTTTATTGTTGGGAAGTCATTGAGGGTATGATGAAAATAATGTTTTTTTTTTGTCTTTATTACATCATAACTGTGTACATTGATGCATTGATGGGGTTCACTGTACTGATTTGATATACAATGTGAAATGCTTACATTGAACTGATTAACACATCCATCACAATTATGCTCTTTTCTTAATAGTTTTGAAATGTACCATTGCATCATGCACATTAGGTGAGGTCCCCCCAAATACCCTCCTTCTCTCCCCTGCCCCCTTTCCTCCCCTCTCTCTCTTCTTCCGCTCTCCTTAAACTGGTTATGTTTTTACCATTCATATGAATGTGTAGGTGATTATATATTGATTTCATAGTAGTATGGAGTACTTTGGATACTTTCTTCCCTATTCTTGAGATATTTTCCTAAGAAGAATATGTTCCAGCTCTATCCAGGTAAACATTAAAGAAAACGTGTTTTTTAATGGCTGTGTTTTGTTCTCTCGTGTAAATATTCACACCGTGTGGGTGATTTTGCTCTTGTCTTTGTAGACAGGATGGATGTATCCTTTGGGTATACCCTCAAGGATAAAAGAATTATAATTAAAACATATTTGCCAGTTTGATATATTGAAACTCTTTCATCAAAATGGATTTTTGGTTAAAAGCAAGGCTGAAACTTTTCACATATTCTTTGCTCTGCTTAATGCCTTTTTGCCTCAAATTCTGCTTTGTTTGATAGGAACATTGGCACCCACACTTCTCATTTGAGTTTTTTGGACACTTCTTGTCTCTTCTTTTATTTTTAATTTCTGAGTGATTTGGTTTTAGGCTTGTATTATAAACAGCATAGACTGGGATGTTGAGAATCTTTATCTTTGTTAAGGGTATATGACCTGTTCACCATTATCATCATATCACTCTTTTTAAGTTTAAAAAATTCTACTTTATATGCTTTTTGCTATTCTCTATCGCTTTCATTATATGGATTATATTTTTATATTCTTTCTTGGGATTTGAAAGGCACTCATGTTATGTTTATTCCATTGGTGCTAATTTTGGAATTTTTAAAAATAAAATTGGTTTGTTTGACTCTAATTAGCTCTAAAGTTAGCCTTAAGGAGAGGGTTCAAGAAAATCTGTGAGCATTATGACACTATTGGAATAAGATTCTTTCTTCCCAGGTAGACTACTCTGAAGAGCACAACTCATCTGGTTTAAAAGTGTTGATATTTTAATGAAAAAAAAAGTGCTTTACATGATTACTTTAATGAGCATTCTCTACCAATTTGGCCCTTTGCTACATCAAGACTTATTTGAACTAAAAATAACAATTAAAAACTCTTTAGCTGAGCCCTCTGTTATGCATTCTGCATTCCTGGTCACCCCTCACTTCATCTTTAATATAAGGAGTTGGATGCTAACCAGTGCGTGGCCAGAGAAGGCAGCTGTGAATTGTTAGACCCTAAATCACTTTTCTTCTTGGCTTCAGTTTCCACATCTGTTAAGTTTAAGAGTTTGGCACACATAATCTCTGTTGTCACTTCTAGTTTTGAACTTCTGTGATCAAACAGAATTTATTAAGCACCTATTTGAATGGCTTTAGTACCAAGCCCTACGTGGGATGAGAAGCACAAAATCAATCTGTATGTGTAACAAGAAAAGGAAAGAAGAGATCCTTAGTAAACATTCTGGTGCAGATGTCTTTGTGGTAAAATGATTTTGCTCTTCTGGGTAGATACCTAGTAGTGGAATTGCAGGATCAAATGGAAGGTCTACTTTTAGTTCTTTGAGGATTCTCCACACTCTTTCCAAAAAGGCTGCATTAGTTTGCAGTCCCCCCAGCAGTGTAGAGGTGTTCCCTTCTCTCCACATCCACACCAGCATCTGCAGTTTTGGGACTTTGTGATGTGGGCTAATCTTACGGGGGTTAGGTGATATCTCAGAGGGGTTTTGATTTGCATTTCTCTGATGATTAGGGACGATGAGCATTTTTTCATGTGTCTTTTGACCATTCATCTGTCATCTTTGGAGAAGTTTCTGTTCAAGTCTATTCCCACTTACGGAGGGGATTGTTTGTTCTTTTCTTATTGTTTAATTTGAATTATCTATAGATTCTGGTTATCAGACCTTTGTCAGATTCATAACTTGCATAAATCTTCTCCCATTCTGAAGGCTGTCTGTTTGCTTTGTTGGTGGTGCCCTCAGCTGTACAAAAACTTTTTAGCTTGATCAAATCCCAGTTATTTATTTTTGCTGTTGCTGAAATTACCAGGGGGGTCTTCCTCATAAAGTTTTTTCCCAGGCCAATATCTTCAAGCATTTTTCCCATACTCTTTTCTAGAATTTTTATTGTTTCCTGTCTTGCATTTAAGTCTTTTATCCAGAGGGAATCAATTTTTGTCAATGGTGAGAGGTGTGGGTCCAGTTTCAGTCTTCCACATGTGGCTAACAAGTTTCTCCCAGCAAAACATTTGTTAAATAAAGATTATTTTCCCCAGTGCATGTTTTTGTTAAGCTTGTCAAAGGATGATATGTGGTGGGATTCATCTCTAGATTCTCTATTCTATTTCATAAATTTACGTCTCTATTTTTGTGCCAGTACCATGCTGTTTTGATCACGGTAGACTTGTAGTATAACCTGAAATCTGGCAATGTGATGCCTCCAGATTTTTTTTTATTTCTAAGAACTGTATTTGCTATTCAGAGTGTTTTTCTGGTTCCATTTGAATCAAAGTACTATTTTTTCAAGTTCTTTAACATATGACATTGGTGCTTTGATGGGGATTGCATTAAATCTATAGATTGCTTTGGATACTGTAGCTCAATTCATAATTGCCAAGTCATGGAAGCAATCCAAATGCCCATCAACCCATGAATGGATCAACAAACTGTGGTACGTGTATACCATGGAATACTATTCATCCATAAAAAAGATGGATACTTTACATCTTTTACATTTCCCTGGACAGAGATGAAACACATTCTTCTTAGCAAAGTGTCACAAGAATGGCAAAATAAATATCCAATGTATCAATACTAATGTGAAACCAACATATAAACAATTGTGTGCTCATATGAACAATAGAATACAAATATAGTCTAGTATAGGGGCAGGTGGAGGAGAGAGGGGGAAGGGGTGGGGAGAGAATGATTGGCAGAAGAAGGGAGGGCATGTGAAGCTGTCTTACCTGTTGTGCACATTGTGAGGGTGTAAAATAAAGATGTATAGCAGATATATGGGTAGAACTACAGCACGCCCCAGGAGCGAGGGGCTCTTTTACAACTGGAACTTTACCCTGGAAGTAAGAACAATGTAATCTAAAAATTTGTACCCTCATATTAATTTGAAATAAATAAAAAAAGAGATCCTTAGATGATTAAAAAAAATCAGTATCTTGGTGCACGTGATGGTTACATAGATGTATGACGTGTAAAGTCTCATTGAGCTGTATCGCCGAGAACGCTTTACTCACTTGTGTGTTTACACTTTAACAAATAGGAAGACTGGAACCCCCCATCCCTCAGGTAAAATAAGAAATATAAGTAAAGAAACTGGCAAGATGTTGAAAGGTTGTGTTATGAGGATGGCGTAATGGAAAAATCCCCAGGAAGAAGATCATTGGAATCATGACATGACGTATTGTCGCTGGAATCTAGTGCACATTATTTAACCCATCAGTCTCAGTTTTCACAGTAGAAGTAAGATCTGTACTGTCTCCTTTATGAGGCAGTCAGGAGTATTGAATGAGTTATAAGGCATGTAAAGTACTTGGCATGTGTTATCTAATCAATACATATTTTTAAACAGTGGCAGTAGGAACATTGCACAAACGTGCGATAGATTCAAAGAACGGAAAGCCTCTACATCATTCTTTTGAAACCTCGCCAAAACAAATTAAGCCTGGAAATCTCAGTGTTAAAGAGAGCACAAAGAAAAAAGCTCGGCTAATATTTTGCTGGTGACATTGTAAATTGCTAATACTTCTTTTGGAGGGCCATCTGGCAATTTATAATAAAAGTCACAGAGCTGATTATGGTCTTTAAACTGTGAATCCCACTTTACAGATTATAGCCTCAGGAAAGAGCTCAAAAAGGGAAAAACAAAATGTATTTGTTTAAAAATGCTTGACTGGGTTATAACGATGTGTGGAAACAACTAGCTGAAAGATGGCTAATTAAACTGTGTTTTAGCAATGAAATGGAATATTATTTCACCATTTAAAATGACAGATATATGGACTCAGTAGATAAATGAAGTCAAGCAAAAAATTAGAAAATACTGCACACATAGTGAAACCTGTCTGCACAATGATAAAGGTTGGAAGTGAATTTTTAATCTCTGATTTTACATGGAAAAGGGGTGATCTATACTTTATTTGAGGTTTATTATCATGATTATTAAATGACTCGATAATGTAAAAACATAAATTATGTGCTCTGAGCTAGAACAAGATGTTTATGAAACTAGGCAGAATGTATAAAATATAAAATAAAGATGTATAGCAGATTTATAGGTAGAACTACAGAAAAACAGACACTCTATGCCTTGTAATTTTTCAGAGTTTGCTTCACCAATGCGTTATGAAAGTAGTTATCACACTTGAGAAATGGTTTTCTGGAAATAACTTCCAATTCAGCTATAACCCCAAAATATGGAGATGAAAATTCATGAGAGTTGTTCTTAAAGATATCAAGTTGCCTGTCAGCTGTGCTTTTTTTTTCCAGCTGCTTTTCCTTCTTTCTTTTCTTTTGTGTTGAAGGAAGAGAAGGTTTTATAGATGCCGAAATGGTTTACAACTGCCTTATTTAGTTGCTTTTATTTTTTATGTTTCCCCCAAGGATCACAAAATCTATCCATTTAAAAAGAGAAAATGCTGTGTTTTCGCGCAGAGAGAGAATTGGCCACTTTCAAGAACCAATAGGAATGGAGATAAATGGAATCTGGCCCCTTTGGCCACCGCGTACCAGGACTTTCCATCATTTCAGATGGTGGAAGCTATACAGGGAGAATGGATGAGCTGTTGGCCAAGGGCTGCCTCCTTTTCACCCCTTTAAAGCCTAAATCAACTCTTCAGTGTTTTTAAAGTGAAAAAGATTGTTCAAGTGCACAGGACAATTTAGCCCTTATCAGTTGAGCGACCTTCCTCATTTGCCTTGGGTCTCCTTGGGGATGTTTTTTGCGAACAGAGGATATTCAGGAAATAATGAGGAATCATGATGGGAGGGGCCTGTGTGTTTTCAGGGGATGATGAAAGCTTAATATCTGAAATACATCTGTCTCATGGAGCACTTTTTATTTTCTTTTTTTTATTAAATCATAGCTGTGTACATTAGTGCAATCATGGGGTACAATGTGCTGGTTTTATATACAATTTGAAATATTTTCATCAAACTGGTTAACATACCCTTCATGTCATTTTCTTAGTTGTTGTGTTGAGACATTTATATTCTGCATTTCGTAAGTTTCACCTGTACCCTTCTAAGATGCACCGAAGGTGTGGACCCACCAATTATCTTCCCTCCTCCCATCCTTCCCCCTCATGGAGCACTTTTAATCAGAGTTACAAAATGCAGAGGGTTTTCCCCAAAAGAGGATGAGCAGAATCACAGAGCTGGAAGGAGTTTTGGAAATCAGTTAGTACAGACCTTTAATTTTACCCAAGAGTAAACCGACCCCAGGAGGAGAAATGGCTTGCCCAAGTTTGTGGTCATCAGTGAAGATATAGTCAAACCCAAATCTGTTGACTTCTGGCCCCCTATTTTTCTGGCTACACCTTGTTCTAGTTCCCATTACCTTCATCAGTTGCTTTCCTACTGATCTTTTCTGTGGCTGCTCCTCCAAAGCCTTAGGAATTTAGTTGCTTGATACACAAAGAGTCTCTTTAAGCCCTGAGACTGTGAGCCAGCAAATCATACATACAGCATCTTTCCAGGATCCTATTTGTCTCCGAGGGGGCAAGAAGTTTAATTTCAAGAGTTTAATTTTAATTTCCGGAATTAGACCACAGACCACCTGGGTTCACATCACTAGGGAGGCAGGTGACACTAAGCAAGTCATTTAACCCCCCCAATTTTCAGATCCTCTTTGGTAAAATGGAGCATCACAATAGGACCCATCTCTTACGTTTCTTAGGGAAGGACTAAATGGGATAATCCATTAGATTGGGGCCTGGTTTATGCCAAGTGTTCAATAAAGACTAGTTATCTATTGCTATTACTACTCCAAAGCTAGTCAGAACTAGTTGTCAGAATCTTAAGAAAGCTTGGTATGATGGCTCATATCTCTGATCCCAGCTACCTCAAATCATAAGGGAATGTGAACTACATTTTTGGGGGAGGCAGGGAGGGCATGAGTATGTTTAGACACAGTCTTTCAGCGCTCAAAAAGATCTCCTGGGATTATAAAACCTCCTGAGCTCCCAACAATCAGAAATCTTTGTTGGCAATTTTTTTTTTTTTTATTGAATCATAGCTGTGTACGTTAATGCAATCATGGGGTACAATGTGCTGGTTTCATATACAATCTGAAATATTTTCATCAAACGGCTTAACATAGTGTTCATGGCATTTTCTTAGTTATTGTGTTAAGACCTTTATATTCTACATTTAGTAAGTTTCACCTGTACCCTTCTAAGATGCACCATAAGTGTGATCCTGCCAATTACAGTGTCTCGTGTGGTTTCTATTTTCTGTAGCTGTTCACACGACAGCTGCCTTAATTATCCACACATTTGATTACTCCCTGCCTTCAGATCATTCTCCCCGACTTTTCTCTCTCCACTCAATGATTTTATAGCTTTATTGAGGTATAATTGCTACACAATAAACTCACTCAAGTGATTTGGTTAGTTTTGATGTATGTGTTTACATAGGAAACCATCACGATAGTCATGGTGAGGGTCACGTACATCACCAGGAAGTGTCCCTACGCCCCGTGGTAACATGACCCTCCTTCCCTGTGGGTTCCTCTTTCCTCTTCCCACCCACTAACCACTGTCCATGTAGATGGAATCATTCAGGATAGTGTGTCTTCCATTTACTCAGCTTCTTTCATTCAGTATAATTATAATTCATGTGGCTATATGAACCAATAGTCCATTTCTTTTTATTAATGAGTGCTCCAATAATTTTGTATTTACCCCTACCTTGATTACCTGGAATGGAGACACACTTTAAAGATTTAAAATATTTATTGATCACACATCTTTGATTCCCATTCTTATTCTTAATTTCATTGTTATCTAGTATACAGAGTAATATACAACCATTGTAAGGTCCCTGGGGGATAAGGGCCATTTATATTCTGTATGCATAGATTTTTAAAAACAATGTCTATAAGAAATACTACTATTTATTTATTTGAACTTGAGATTAAAATTGTTTCCTGTCTTCCCTGCTCTACATATAAAAAAAGCATCCTTCCATCAGCCTAACCCAATGGGTTGATTGAATAAATTCAATTACATAAATATTTATACAACGTTTTCATTTTCATAGTGAAAGATTTATTCTGTTAATGTTACAGTCTTTTTCTGAAAATGCGGACAGTATGTTCTCCATTTCCTTGCAGTTGGAGCGTAACATGAAATAAACTAAAAAATTGATACAGTGAAAGTAATAGATTTGCAAGGTAATGAGAGACCATTCCAGAGCCAAGTCCATTTTTTGCAATCACTTTTTACCATCCTGATAGAATCTCTCAACTCTTGACATTCTTGCATCTGGGAAGGAAGAAGATAAAAATTACCATTCAAAACACTTGTTCAGGTTTGGTGAAAGATTTAATTTCTTCATCTATCACAGAGTCACCGGCCCTATGAATGCTATAGATCAAGCCTCAGTGCCGGAAGTGTGGTGACTTGGCAGTGTGGAGGGCGGGCATTCAGCCAGAGGGACTTGTAAAGAAGCCAGAGAAAACAAACTTGACCCATTCTGCATCTCAATCTTGCATTCTGGGCAGTTGTCCTCAGTGCTTCTCTTTTTGCCTAAAAAGCCTGGGAATGCAGTAATTTAAAAGTTGAATCAGTAATGGAGATGTGTGTACTTGAAAGATGCTTCAAGGATTCTAGTAGTACATAGATTTTATGTAGAACTATAAAAAGTTAAGTGCAGTGTCTGTACTGGGAGTATGGGGGTCTTGGAGATTATCTCTTCCAGACTTTTATTTTTGCAGGTCACTTGCCCAAGATCATACTAATGGCAGAACTATGCTTAGAGCTGGCATTTCTGAACCACAACCTGAAACCCTGTGCCCTCCCTATGTTTCTTCTTCTGTTGGGATGGGGTTATTGTGTTGCCTAGAAGGTGTTGAAATACATTGTTTTCTTTGGACTGCCCTGTATAGGGTCTCCTATTGCCTGGGACATTGTATCCTTAAATGAACTACTCTGCTCTATCTTTTTGTCTTCTTCGGGGGTGAGATTAATTTTCTGAATGGAGAGGTTGTGCCTGTATGACTCTGCCAGGCAGTCATGTGACAGAAAGTCATGTGATGAGAGGCGACATTTGGTTAATGGATTAACTCTGGCTGTTGTATTCGATTGTCTCACTGTGCTTTATCAGTGAGCCTGGTAGAATCTTTATCCTTAGGACGTGCATAACTTTACAGGTTGCAAGAACTTGCATTTTTTTTTAAGCTCCTCTTCCTTAGTCTTAACATATAAGTCTAAATTTTATCTGCATCTTCATCCTTTTCCCATGCAGTTTGGTTTCATCTATAACACATCCTCTTACACACAAAGCTTCTCAGCGGAGGGTGGGGAGACAGATGGGAATTGTCTTCTCTTGCTGAGAATCACTGATTCAGTCCAACCCTTTTATTTTATAGAGCTGGAAAAAGAGACTCATAGGAGTTAAAGACTTGTCTGAAGTCTCCTAGTAACCCATGTAAGATGAAAAGCCAAATTTCTTATTTCGGGCAGGATTAAGTGTAGCAGATCTCTCCAGAACCACTGTTCATGCCTCATTAGCATCTGTGATGGTGTCTAGCACCAGCTGAGCAGCTGCGGTATTTAAGAGGAGCAGGGTCGGCTCAGAAGGGTTTATTGGAAAATAGCGTCTAATAAAATGAACAATCGTATGTGAATATAACTATAGCACGGCAGACTGAATAGCTGTCTTTTATGGAGGTCCGTCAACTGTCTGTCTGATCTTGCCTGATTTAGGAGAAAGATTGTGTTATTGTTCTCACAGCTAATGACAAACAGAAGCAATTTAGTTTCTTTTCAAGGGACTAGTTAGAACTCTGATCCTCTTCAGTCTAAATTAGCCAGTCTTTCTTTACAACTTTTGAGATATAGCATTTGCACCTTTAGCTAACATCTGAGGAGAGTCACTTCAGTCTCTATCATGTTAGCAAATCCAGTGTTGACAAAGTGAAGTTATTCTAAGTAGGGAGTCACAGGGTCCCCATTGCCTAGCTAGGAGATACTTGGCAAATCTTTAAAATTTAAAGAAAATAATATTTGACACCTTTAAGACAGTGGTTCTCAACCTGTGGGTCATGAACTATATTAAAGGATTGCGGCATTAGGAAGGTTGAGAACCACTGCTTTAAGATGATAATAGACTTGTGCATTTTAAAAGAGACAGCAAACAATTTAATAGCATAATTTTGTTATCTGAGATTATCTCTGATTTATCAGAACAAGAAATTGACGTGAAAAAAATCAGGGTGATGTACTTCTGTAAAAAAATTAGAAATGGGGGCGGTACCTGTGGCTCAAAGGAGTAGGGCGCTGGTCCCATATGCCAGAGGTGGGGGTTTCAAACCCAGCCCTGGCCAAAAATAACTGCAAAAAAAAAAAATTAGAAATGAACAATAGATATCTTCTCATTCCTTCTGCATCCGATATCCTCTAGACCAGGACACAGAGGTCCTGTTTTTCATTTCACAAACAAACAGAAGAGTAAACTTATGGAGGAAGAACTCATGACTTTTTTAAAGTCAGTTGTACTCTAAAACATGCTATGTGCAGTAACATTATTTAATGCGGAAGGAATGTGGTTAAGAATACTGTATGGTAACATGCAATTTGTAATGTGTAACTCAAGGACCCTTTCTTTTATGAAATACATTGTGGAGAAAGATTTTAGAAGTTGGATGCACAATTTCTGACTCTATCCTTGCTGTCTTCCAATGTCGTAAAACTGAGGCCTCTACTGAATTATGCAAATGCCCTCAAGATTTTTATATGTATATATAAATCCACACATGTACAAAGACCATCTCGCCAGGAAGCTTTAGCAGGCAGACACTTACCTCATCTCTCGTGCTTTTCATTTGTTGTTTTAGGCTCACTGATGGTGAAGAGTCTTTCTGATGACTTTCAGTCTTTAACTGATGACTTCATACTGAGCCTTAGCGTCAAAGCACTCTATAATGACTTGTTTGACAATGTGAGCATTACTTTCTTAGCATTATTATTACTAATCTTGCTTAATATTTCGATGCAATAATCGTGTGTTTTCTTTTCTGAATGTATTTATCTTTGTTCATTCTTTGCGTGGTTTTTGTTTCTAATCCTTATCTTAAACATTGTTATTGTTATTAAATTTTAAGCCTTTTGAATTCTGTGAAGGCACAAAGTGGAAACCTAATAACACATGTATGTGTAAAAAAAAAAAAAAGAGTCTTTCTAGTCTTCTTGTTTTTCACACTTCAGGCATCAATGTGTCGACACACAGTGAAGAAGGGCTAAGGATTTAAGCATTTGAATTTAAGGATGAGGGAGCCTTGGAATTTAAGGCATTGGACTAGTCATGTTTTTGAAGCTCTTTGGAAACTAAGATGCTGAACAACTTCACTTATTGACTGTTCGTTATTAGAATGGGTTCCTAGATTGTTAAAATGTTGTAGATCTCAGCGTACTCACTGTCGCCATTTCTGGTTGCTCCTTTTGGTAGATGATTTTTGGTAGTATTTTAACACAATTAAAAGCTGACTTATTATGGGATATCGCTAATTAATATATGATAAACTCTCTTGCTTTGGGTGTGGAATGGGGCAGACTTCCCAACCTTAAGAATCTCAGCTGGGAAACTTCCAGAACCCAAGTATGTCTTTGCTCCCAGGATTTCTATCAGGCAGTTTCAAGTACATCCTGCCTTCTCTTGCCCACTTCTCACCATAACTTACACTTGTGAAGCTACATAACCTCCTCTATAATCCTCATTCTCTGTGCTAAACTAACAGGAATATATTGGCATCAGTGGAGGGGACTCAGATCTGGACACAAGTAGTTAGTTAGACAGAGGGAAGTGACTGTCACTTTCTCAAGTGGGCAAAGCAAGATTTTGTATCTACCCCACATCCATGAAGTTGCTTTCCTGGACTTAGATTTTATTTTCAGCACGTTTTCATTGTCTGTTTCTTTGACACCCAGGAAGACTTGTGCATAGTTATGTTTTAGTCACTATAATTTCTTACAAAGAGTGATCAGGGACGGATCAAGGAAGTGCTGTGTTCCTAAGGCCTCCATGGCAGCCTAAGGTTGCTGGCTGTACATCTGCCCAGCTGCCATGCTCTTGCAGCCACCTTCCCATCAGCCCCCACACTCACTGTTCAAGAACCACACATGAAGAGTGGGACGTACAGGTGAAGGGATCTGCACAGTGGACAGAGGGCAAGCTAGCTTTCCTGTTTCTTTTTAGAGTTTTGGTTTTGCAAGTCAGAAAAGTCTTGGCTTTAGCATCTACTAGCTAAGATGGTTTCTTAACACCTTTGGGCTTCATTTTCCCTGTTTGTAAAGGGACAACATTAATACACATGTTGGTGGCATTGCCATGTTTGAATACCTTGCAGAGCGTAGAGGCACATGGGAGGCACACTATTCATGAGTCTTTCCTTTTCTTATAATAGCGTATTTGTCCTATTAGACGGGAGAATGCGCCCCCTTCTCCTTAGCCTACCAAGGGTTCGCGTGTTATAATTTTCTTTGATGCTATTCCCCTTTCACCTTGATCTCTAAGGGGGTCTGGCCAGTGGTTCTGCCTTCTAGTCTCTTTCCTTTTCAATTACTCACCTGAGATGACTCTTCACTGGAGGAACATGATGCTTGGACCTACTGAGTAGACATGTCCTTCCCAGAGTGGAGGAGCAGAGTTTTCCAGTCCCTTCACTAGGAAAAGAGGAGAGACCCGAGCCACCCTGTGACTCTCAACACTCCAAGGCTGGATGACCTGGGATTACTCTGTGTAGATGGAAAAAAAGGCAACATTTCTCTTCAAGCTGCCAGAGCGGGAAGTTCTAATTAGATTATTAATGGTTCTGTAGAGGTGAGGCCCACAGTTTATTTGTTTTCATCATTAGAACAAGTGTGTTTTGGGTGATGCAGATTTTCTCCCAAAGAATATTTATAAAGGCTATCAGTAAAGACCATGCCAGTGATTTAGCCTCCAAAGCTGCCCGCTGGATGCTAAAAGACAGGAAAGAAAATTTAAGTGGTTGCGAATGAGAATGGGCGATTGATGGGAAGCCAAATTATATACTCGTTTCAACTGTTGGCCTGCAGGCTCCGAAGTAACAGTTATTTGTTGTCAGGGATGGAAAACAACTCAGATTCGGGTCCAAGTGATTATTCCACTTTGGTGCTGCTGCCTTTCTGCCAACTGCAATTCCCTTTAGATTAATTGGCCAGGCAGAGACAGAAGTGGGTGGAGAGAGCGATGGAGGGACGGACCGCAGTGGAGACCGGGGTTGGGGCCAAGGGAAGGGGCCCCAGGCGGTTGGCAACTTGCTCAGGCCTGTGTGGCTGTAAATGAGACTCCTAAGCTGCTATAGTGGGGCACCATCCGCTTCTACTGACTGCTGCCGCCAGTGACTCAGAACCTTAAAACTTAAGTCTCCTGGAGGCTGTCCCCAAAGGGGAAAGCAGACGGCAGATACGAGCAGGCTTATCCATCTCTCCTTTGGGCTCGAAAAACCATTCCGGACCTTTTAATCATTATTTATTATTCCTACACGTGTGCTTATGTTTATATGTGTATTTTGGCCAGCCCTTGAATTTTAAAGACTGATGGGATAAAAATCGCAGCAACTCTTGGGAAGCAGGATCGGGCCACCGCGAAGGGAAGGTAGTGTTATTAACACATAAACCAAGAAGGGCTCAGCCCCTTTCTGGAATATTTCCCACCTGTCTTTTTCATTCTAGCTCGCTTTCGCTCGTACCTCTTTCCCAGTCTGCTTTTATCTTAGTTGACATGTTGATGTCCACCACCGGGATTCCTAAGAGGCAGGGACTGCGTGGGGCCGGCCCCGTGTAGGGCGCAGTGGGCAGGCGGGCAGGGCGGGGGTGTACGCGCTCCGGGGAGGTGGCAGCCCAGAGAACGCGCACCCCCACTTTCTGCGGGTGTTTGTGCTCCCCGCGCACGCAGCGCCTGGCGCTGCTGGGGGCGGTGGCGGGTCCCCAGGACCCAGCCCTTCCCGGAGCGGCCAGCGCGCGGGGCCGGGGGCTGCGGGCGACGCGCGCGGTCCTGGCCGGTGGCGATGCGCGCGGTCCGCGGTGCAGGGACCTCCCGCCCTTTGGAAGCTGGTGCGCTCTTTGCTTCCCTCGGGCCAAACGTAGATTTCCTCATTTTTCACATTTCATTTCGTTCCGTGAAACCATTTTTGTTTAAGAGCTGGAGCTGAACGCGGTCCTTTCGGAGGAGGGCAGCGCTGTCCCTCCTGGCCCCAGCGGGCAGCCCCGGGGTGACTTCAGAGCGGTTCTCGCCGCAGAAGCGGGGCGGCGCGGTGGCCGCCTGCACGCTTCTTTCCTCCCAGGTCGGCCCTTTGTGTTCGCTCTTACTCACGGGAAAGCGTTCAGCTTTGTTTTTACAACACATGATTTTCATTATTTTAGGCCTTGTTTGTTTTTACAAATATTTTGCATTGCACTCATTAAAATAGGGAGGAGACTAAATGCCCTACTGCTTTGGGGGTAACACCTTCAGACAAATTGTATTGTATAGACCAAGTGATTTAAAGTTCCCCATTTTATAGTTTCTGCTCCATTTAAGACATGAACATGTGTGGGAGTTGCCTCCATTATTTTATATTTTATTTTATTTTATTTTGTTTTCTTTTCTTTTAGGTGCTTTTCCATTACAAGGAGAGAAGCCAAGGTAATTTTCACGCAGAGGAGGAATGATGTAGCTCCCTGTAACCTTTTGGTACACTTTCCAGGTAAGTGAATCCACTAATCACAAGCTCTTCAAGAGACCAACCTTTGTATGGTCTGAGTTATATTTTGTTTTCTGGATATGTTTGAACTATTTCGTTTTACTCTGAATAGTTTGATTAATAACAAGTTGCTATTTTAAGATACCGATACTCTAAGTAATACAATAATTTCACTCCTCCTTCTTACTCACCTTTGAAAGGCTGTAATCTACATTACACTTTCCAAAATGTGTAGGATTTCTCTCTTTTCAGAGTGGCAAGTGTCTTAAATCAACAATACAGCTAGAAGAGCTATATAACTCTTTAAAAAATGTTCACTTACATAAGAACATTTGTTTTCTCATTGGAAGTTGGGAGAAAATATTAAGTTTTTGGAGGTATTTACACCATCATCAAGTGGTACCCTAATTTTGCCCATGCTGCCAAATAATTGTGTAAGCAAAATGGTTCAAGAAATAGAAGAATAACCTTTCTTTCTAACTTGTAACATCTAAGGGGTATACTTTCTAGAACTCCTTAAGACTAGTACCCTAATGGATTATATGCTTGGTTTTAGTCTGGGGACAAATGTAATACTCTGGAACATTGTTTTAGTTCTGCTCTTGTAACCAATAATTTGGAGTTTCTCTGCAATAAGATATTTTGTTACATCTGGCCAGACAGAATTTAAAGAAAAATCCCCAAACAAAACAAGAACCTTGAGGTCATAATTAATGTTGCAATGTAACAATATGAAACAGGAACTTGTGTTTATGTTTCCTAGCTTTAGCACAAGCATCCTTTTTTTAGTTTTCTGTAGAACTGATTGACTAGACATAAAAATGAAAATAGATAAGCTATGCTCAACATATATATATATACATATTTTTTTTTCTTTTTCAAGAAGCTCCCTTAATGTTCCCTCTTTAACACGTCTCTATGATGTGTTATGAGGTCTTATTGATGGTTTTGCATTTTTTAAAAAAGCTTTTTTACACTCAGTAAGTAAAGATATGGAAGTCATAGCATATGGTATGATTTGATTTTACACTATGAACTGCCTTGTACTAAAACAAGGGAATATGTGGCGTTTTAAAAGGGATAGTATTTGAGTTAGTAGGAGAAAAAAAACATCTTAGTGAAAAATTAATATAGACAAAAATAATTCTTTCCAAATTCTTTTCTGAATAAAAAAGTCAGATGGCTAAGAAGCCTAAATAATTCAGGGCCAAGGCGGCACCTATGGCTGAAGGACAAGGGTGCCAGCCGCATATACTGGAGGTGGTGGGTTCAAACCTAGCCCCAGCCAAAAAAAAAAACCTGCCAAGAAGTAAAAATAAAAATAATTCAGGGCCAATTTGAGGGGCATATGGAACTGTTCTTATCTTGGGTATCGTGATGTTTAATGTTTCTGAGAATGACTTGGACCACGTAGGAGAGAAAGATGTCGTCAGAACACCATGTAGACCATAATCATCAAACCCTTGAGATAATATTAGAAAAGATTCAAAGTAAACTTTGTGAAACAGAGAAGCTGTCTAAAGGTGATTAAGGTCTACTTGGGCAAATGCAAAGTTATAGCATGTTTATGTTCCAAATTAAGCTATTATGGTAGCAAAGTGGGGAGTGCTTGCATAGCGAAGGGTCAGAGCTGTCCAGTGGAGGCTGGTTTGTGTGGCGGTCACCATGCTATGGAATCCCCATATGGAGATGGAGTGTTGCCAGGGAGCTAAGACGCCCAACCAGGGGAGCCCTGGCTTAGGAAAGTCATCATTTTCCAAGGACTTCCTCTTAACTTTTATAGACCCAGGGCATAGACATTTTTCAGCAGTGAGCTTCACCAGACCCTCAAGAAAGCAAAGTGAGACTTGAGAAGAGAGCCAGTGGGCTGTTTTTGAGCTTTGCAGACAGAGACACAGCACTGGTGTATGCTTGGTACTCATGGAAACCCAGCAAGGAGAATTAATTACTTGATTTAAATATTTAATAGCATTAGGGTGTAAGAGTTTTGCAATAGGGACATGCTAGTGTCTAAAACCCATCCTTCATAGGCTTGTCCCACCAGTTGCTCATCCTGTTTTTCTTGCCATCCTGTATCTTATTGCAGTTCGCTGGGGGTATTTCCTGCCTCTCTCTCTCTATCCTGAAATGTATCCAGGTTTTCACATCCTTGGGCCCACCTGCTCCTGTCTCCCCATGTCTGGCCCCTCTCCTCCTGTTCCATCCTAACTCCCTGTCCCTGCTTGAAGCTGTGCTGGTCTCTGTAGTCTTCTTTCCACCTGGAATACTTTCTTCTCGTCACCCACCCGGGAGCTTCTACTCGCCCTTTCAAACTCACCTCAAAGGGCAGCATTCTGTGCGGGTATCTCTAGCCCTGAGAACCAGGGCTTGACTCCTATGAGCCACCAAACAAAATAATGAATGAGCTAGTGAGTGAATGAATGGAAATGTGAGTAGGGGATATCTCCTACCTGAAGGCGCATCTGTTTATTCTCTCAGCCCCTCCCACATTCTTCTTGGCCAGCAAACATCATTACATGGTCATCGTAATTTGCACCAGGGTCTCTTGAACCTATTCCTGAGCAGGGTACAGACTTTTCCTTTCTGATTTTGGTGGTGTGGCCCCTCCTGGCACGTCAGGGGAGGAGAAACTCTGTAGACACAGAACCAAGTGTCCTTTGCAGTTCTATGAGTCAGTGAGACATAACTACCAAATACCATAAACAAGAAGCTGATTCAATCTTTTTTGGAATGAATGGATGTTTTAGGTGAATAATAATATAAAACTAACACGTAGTAACTTAGCAAAGTTTGTATTTCTTACAGTAGCCTTTTTGGGGCATATGTTAGGTCTTTAAAATATAATATTTTCAGTTAATAGAATGAAATATGACATAAAATCTTTAAGCTCGTAATCAGGGTCAGCTTTTACCTCTTCAATTTTAATTTGAGTTCCTGAGCCACAATTGGTTTTCAGCAGAGGAGGCCCCTCCAGGAATTTTGTGTGGGCTCCAGAATGGGTTTCGGGTAATGTGTGCCTTCCAGCACGTGCTCGCGTCTGCCTAGTGACTGAGGCTTCATCAGATCTTGTCACTTGTTATCCCTCTTGTTTCAGGCTCTGTTACTTTGATTCTCTTTGCATCGAATTAGATTCTCCCCTCCCAGCCTGTGCTTCAAGGCCTTTTCTCCACATCCTGTGCTGCTGTCCCAAGTCCACAGTGCCTCCCTGTTCCTCCTGCTCTTCCAGAATCTTGATATGTTTCAGGACTCAGCTCGGAAGGTGATGGGTGACAGGGGGACGGAGCTTCAGCCTGGAGTGGGGCTGGACCATTGCGCCTCCCTCTCTGTCACCTTCTGTTCCCCATTGTTTATAACTGTTTTCGCTTAAATGTGTGTGTTTTGGCCACTGTCGTCCTCAAAGGAGGCGTGATCTCTGCATTTTTAGCATCTGGCATATGTTTGTTCATGTTCATGTTCATATTTGCAAGCCAGCGTTGGAAGGAATTTCTGGCGTCTGAAAACCCTCATCCGAACCTTGCAGTGTCAGTAATTTCATTTGCTGCGGGCGTGACAGCTTACCTCTCTTCTCTGCCTTCTTTCTTTGTGACATTTGTGTTTTCCATGCTCCCGTGGAGGTTAGAGACCTGAATCCAGGCACTCTGACTCCAGACTTACGCCTGTTTAGCGAGTTAAATAAATTGCTTAAAAGTAAGTCAAAGAAGGTGGAAGGAACCTCCACCTCGACAGACAACTAGATAAACAAAATGTAGCATATATAGCTATATAATGGAATATAATTCAGGCTTAAAAAAAAGAATATTCTGACACATTTTACAATATGGATGAGTCTTTGCGACATGAAATGAGTGAAATAAGCCAGTCACAGACGAATACTGTCTGATTCTAGTTACACGAGGTACCTGAAATTGTCATGTACATAGAGACAGAAAGTAGAATGGTGGTTAACAGGGGCTGGGGAGGGAATAGAGAGTTTTTTTTTTTTTTTAATGGGGATGTAGTTTCAGTTTTATAAGGTGAAGAGTTATAGAGGTGAACAGTTGCTCAGCAATATCATTGTACTTACTGTCACTGAATCGTACACTTAAAAATCAATGTTAACATGGTAGCTTTTGTGGTGCCAAAATTAAATAAAAAACTTACATAGGTATTATTTTCCGCTTTAAAATAAGAAATAAGGCACAAAGATATTGGTTTCTTCCTCTTTTTTTAGTTATACGGATGTTTTATTGCAGATCTGGGGCCAGGGTCTACATCTCCTGCTTGTGGGTGTGTGATCTTATTACAAGCAGCCGCAGTTTTGCTTTCAACTTTGATTCTAGCTTGTGGTTAGGGTGAGGGTTAGGGCACATCTTTGCAATGTGTTGCCGTGCTGTTCTTCCTTACACATAAACTGGTCTGAGGCTCATCCTCATCTACAGAATTGGGCTGATAACTTTTTTGCTTGGGTGTTGTGGGTATTGCTGGGCTGGTCCTATATGCGAGTATAGAACCTCAGTGCGAGCCAGTACAAGCTACTCAGCCTATGCATTTCATTTTGTATGGAGAATGAAAAGGATGGCGCCTTTTAGAATTGTTGTGAGGACTGAGTCACGTCTGTGAAGTACCTGGCGCATAGTAGTTCTGCAATAAACTGTTACCAGTATTAAATCACCTGACAAAAATTTCTACAGTATTCCAAAATGGAAAAACAAAACTCTCTGGTCACACTGTTACCTTTCTTTTCCCCTTCCCAACTTACGTATTTGAAAGAATTCAGTTAAATAATTAATTAAACATCAGCTCAGGTGCCGGCCATGAGCAGACATTGTGCCAGATGCTGGAGCTGTGGGGAAGCTCTTTGCCTTCAAGGAGCAGCAGAGAAGGAGAGAGTGGGAAGGAATGAGCAGTTTCAGCACAAGGGTGAGAAATGTCATGAGGCGCTGGGCTTGGAGAGCAGGAAGAGGGGCCTCTCAGCCAGCCCAGAGGAAAGAAATTAGGACTCAACCCCCAAAAGTGATGCATGGGTTGAATTCTCAGAGCGTGTGTGGGAATTAGCTAGGCAGACTCAGAGGAGTGGCAGGTACCCTTTGACCTCAGGTGACCCTTCCTCTGTATTGAGTCTTCAGCTCATTTAATTTATTATGAAAAGCATGTTCCTGGAAGTTATTCATACCCTGTGAAGGAATCTTGGGCTCCTGTAAGAGAACAAACCATTGTTTGTTTGAGCATTTGAGCACGCTGGGTCTCTGCCACAGGTAAGGGCAGGCAGAGCGCATCCCCATGTTTGCTCCTTGGACATTGGCAGCTGTCTTCTAGGGCACTGTGGGATGATCAAGTTTCCCAGATCCACTCCTGACCCACAGAGCAGAAGTGCTTGGGGAGCTCCGTGGTGTGGTTCTCCCCACAGGAGTTCTGTGCAATGATGCCAACTTCACGTCCATGTGGCGAGCCCCCGCGATCGGAGGCTGGTGCCTGAGAACCACGTCTTCTTGTGCTTTCGTGCCATCACACAACTAGATTAATAGTGTACTTCCCCCTGTATGACCACGTATTTCTGATGCATACATACTTTAGCTGCGGTACAAACATCTTGTTTAGTTACTACAGCAGTTGGCTTCGTCTGGCCAAATGTAGTGTATGTAGTACTTAACATTTTGAAAATATTATATTGGGGAACAATTTCAAATTTCAGATCCTCCTTGACTCGTGATGGGGTTATGTCCCAATAAACCCATCATAAGTGGAAAAATCACTAAGTGGATCTGTCATAATTTGGGCACTTTCTGCAAAGTGGCAAAAATAATGTTTGAAGAACATTCATATGTCCTTTAGGCAGATCGACCTATTATTAACATTTTGTGCCATTTTCTTTTCAAATTTGTGTCCTTTCTCTCTCCCTCCTCTCCTGTGTATACACGCATACAAAAAAAGTTCACTCTTTTCTGAAGAATAAGTTCATATATCACAGCCCTTTGTCTGTAACAGTGCATTCTGTATTCCTAAGAATAAGAATGTTCTCTTACGTAACAACAATGCAGCCATCAACATCAGTAAATTTAACATTTATTTAAATATATCTGGTGTACTGTGTGAATTCCAATGACTTAATGTCCTTTATAACACCCTCCCCTTCTGCACTAGAATCAGGTACTTTATTTAGTTGTTATGTCTCTGTGTTTCTTTAACCCAAAACATTGTCATAGATTGTCTTTGTGTTTTGTGAAAATGATGTTTTTGAGGAATATGATATTTTTTTTTCTTAAGAATAATCCTCCCGAGTGATTCTGATGATTGCACTCAGGTTATACATTCATGCAGGAACACATCAGCAATGCGGGGTTCTTCTCAAGCATCACATCTGGAGGTACAAGGCATGCACCTGTCTCTCAACGCATAATGTCAATTTTGATGACCCAGGCAAGGTCTGACGCCTGCTTTCTTTACTGTATAACTAGTGTTTTCTCCTTGAAACTAGTAAGGAAATAGGTTGATTTTATCCTTTTATTTTTTAAACCTATCACTCGCTCATGAGCCCACAATTAGCATCCTTAAATCCTCCTTTGGACAATTACGAAGTTTAGCTGAAAGCTGAGCCTCTTCCCTAGTCTTTATTATATGGTGAAAATTTCAGTGGGATACATTGAAGATGGAGAAATATAAATACCCCAAAAAAGAACTTAAGTAACTGTCACTGAATTTTTAATAGAATGCTTCTATTTTGTATCATGGTGAACCATCATGGTGAACCATCCCTTTAAATTCATGATAAAAATTGCAGTCTAGTGACCGTTGGCTTTTGGTCTGAATTTAGTGTAGATTGCAGTCATTCTTACCTTTCATTCTAGAACCTTCCAGAAACAAAGGTAGTGTCAGTCATGCAACCAGGGGAGCTAATCTTCCACTCCAGGTGTTGCTACTGTTTTAGCTTCATGAACAGGTGTTCTTGGTCTTGATCTTTTCCCAGATAACTGCTCTTTCAAAAAGAAACCTTTTTGTTCTTTGCTATATTTGGAGATTGAAGAAGGATTTAGGTCAGAGGTTCTTAAACATTTCTGGTTCGTGGTGCCATTAGAGTCTCATTAAATTTTTTGACATCCCTTGACCAAAATAAATACCTAACAGTTTTTTAAATTAAGTGTTAAGCCTGTCAGCTAGGAGTATTATGTCCTAACAACTTAGTAGCCGTTAGAAAGTCTAATAAGATAAATTGAAGGAAAAATACTATATATTTTTTCCTCATTCTCAAATAACCGCAATTAATTAGTAAAAGGCCAAGTGCACTTCTGTGTTCTGCTCAACCCCTCGACCTTGGAGTCGGATTAGACACCACCACCTCATTTTGTACAGCTGTTGTTTTTATTATAGAAACCGATGAAAAGGTGGTTTTGCAAAGATATAGCACCAAAAGGAACGTAGCCCAGTCTAAGGATGAAAGTGTGAGCTACCTTGAGCTGGGAGTTTGCATAATGTCCAACTGTGTCTCTAGGTTTTACTCAAAAATTTAAAATATGCTGGGGCACCACTGTGAATCCTCTTTGGTGCCTGTGGGTGCCTCCAGTGCACAGTTTGGGAACCATCGACTAGAGTAAAAGAATAATTCTGGTCATATTTTATAACCCTTCTATAACTCTCAGCCACCCAAGTATATGTCTCAAGGGAAGGTTCAGTGTTAAATAACTCTAGGAGAGAGATGATAATGTCACTCTGTGTCAGCAGTTCTCAACCTGTGGGTCACGACCCCTTAGTAACAATGGAAATACATCGCAGCATTAGGGAGGTTGAGAACCACTGCTCTATGTGGACAGATGGCAGAGATAATAGGATGACATTTCAACACAACTGGCCGAAGGTGAAATTCCTTCTTTCATTTACGATTAAGCCTGAGCTAGACAGGCCTGGCTTTACCCTCTTGGACAGTGTTGCATTACGTCCTACTTAACAGTGACGAAAAGAATAGCTGTGTATGTGGTAAGATTTTCCTACTTAACCTTCTTGGTTTAGTTTATGTATTATTCTCCCCACCAGCTGCCTAGTTTCTATGGATTATTGATTGGTTTGTAAAATATTTTAGGATTATCTACTTCAGGCTTTGGAAGGATGTTATGTATCGTCTCAAAACCAGGGTCGTAAGATAGTTTATATCTTTTCATAACAAGATGCAATAACTATGCCCATTTGTTAGATCCTAGTAGAAATTAGGTCTAGTTGACATGATAATTTTAATTTCATTTATTTGAGCATCAGCTATGACAAGATATTTAAAAAGGAATCAGAGGATAGTTTGAAAATTCAGGTAGCTTCACAATGATAACTGGAGCTGCCTGCTTTACCCAGTGTGAGGTCTTCAGAGCAGGGGGTCTTGGCAGATGGTTTTCTCTTTAAAGGCACCTTCGTTTCTTACTTGGCTGATTTCAAATGAATAGAAATCAGAGACCATAACACCCTAGACTATCCAGAAAAGACTAGAATGGCCTGGTGTCTGGGAAAGGGTCCCAAATGGTGAAACATCAGCAGATCTCGGCTCTCACTAGCTCATGACCCTGGCACAGCTTTGTCTTATGACGTGAGACATTCAGCATTCCTGTGCACACTCATGATTGCATCAACCAGAATGTTGCCCAGCCCCCTACATTTCAAACACCCCTCCACTACTGCAGTTGTGTTAGACTCTAATCCAGAGTGCTGCTTGACAAATGAGGAAACTGAGGCTCAGCGACATGAAGAGCTCAGCTAGGATTCAGATCCTCTTTCTGGGAATATTTTGAATTCATGTCATGCACAAAATTGTGGAGATAATTCCTTTCAGTGCTAACATACCAGAATTTGGGGGATCAAAGAAAGACAGGAGATATTCTACCAAATATAAACCTTGCCAGAAAATTGAAATACTAAAAATCCAGTTAACTTGTTAAATATTTGGATTCCGAGATTTAGAATAAAAGCTTCCTGAGGGCAGGGGTTTTACTCTCTTGTTCACGAAGGTAGTTGCAACTCCTAGAATAGTGCCTGGTGTACAGAAGACACTTGGCAAACTTGTTGATTGAGTGCGTGGGCTCACCGTACTATGATTAATGAATATAATGTGTGGGGGTATGATTTACATTTAGGTAATTAGTATTCTGGTTGGATATAAGTTGCTGGATTCTTTCTAAGTTCGCTTAGTGAACTTTATTTCATAAATTACTCAATCAAACAATACAGAAATAATAACCATATCTGTAGTGAGTTCTTCTCACGGGTGAGAATATGATATTGAAGGTATTAGTATGACACAAATAGTTTTGTCATCACCAACTAAATGGCCTGCCTATGGTATATATATATATATATATTTTTTTTTTGGTTATGTATTTGTAATGCTGGTCACAAAGAGAGTACAAATATGAAAGTGATTATAGCAAGAAGTCTACTACTTGTGTTGAGAGTTTAAAATTTTGACTCTCCAAAAGGGAAAAAAATGAGAAGAAAATATTTCCCCTTGATAACTGTGCCATTATATGCCACTTAGGTTGGTGGGTACTGTACGGTCCTTTTAAAGCTCTCTGTTGTAATGCAGGAGTGTTTACGTCCTTGCCACTAACTAGTAGAATAATGTCACACAGGGCCATTTCAACATCGTGCCTCTGTAAGGAGGAACATGGAGGTTCGAGTACTGCTGAGAATATGAATATGTCTGGCACCTTTATTCCAAGAAATTCAGTGATATGTGCACAATCTCATATTTATTCACAAAGCCCATTTTTGATGTCCCTGCATCAACATCAATCACTCAAGATATCTTCTTTGCTGTTGAGCTGGATGGCAAAATCTTAATTCTTCTTTTCAGTATATATTTATTAAATATTTTTTTCAGGTTAACGTGAGGGTACAAACGACTAGGTTCCAGTATTTGCATTTGTTAGGTACAGTCGAGAGCTCTTAATTCTTACAGGGAAAAAGATAAAAAGTTGCCTTATAATTGATGCCTTAATGCTTAGTATATACAGCTATCAGCTTTGCACTGAGTCTATTTTCTGTCCACAGTCATTTGGGGGCACAGTCTGAAAAAAAGAAAAGAATATAGTAGAGAATTAGAAGATTCATTCCTCTAAATACACTGAGTGTATTTAGATTATACCCCTTTTGATTTTGTTTTGTTTTGTTTTTGAATAGCCAAGTAATGGGGTTTATTAGCGATGTGTCTCAGGATTTAGTGGCATTAGCTCAAATTTTATAATGGCATAAACAGTTTCCTGGCGGAAATAGTATATCAGTGTGTGATACAAAGCTAACATTAGTAAAATAAATATTAATCCAAGGTTAACCACTAGCCTAAACTTTCTCTTAATTCGCATTCCAAGTTAAACCTTACCCTGTCAAAAATAAGTACTTCATTTCAGTTCAGTTTGACATTCTAATAGGAAAATCATCACAGACTTGCAAAAGCACAACGTAAGTACCATTAACTGGCTCCATGACTTAATTAGACAATACCAAATAATATTGCCCAGGGGCACATGACTCTAAGCTTCCAGGGTTGGGAAGCATGAGACTTCGCAAATGTTAGCTCTGGGAGGTGACCATTTAGTGCAACAATTGTGTTTGCAGATGACAAAACTGCAGAGATGGATGATCTTTCAAAAGTCACATGGCCAGCGGGTGACGTGGCTTCTTTTCTTCTTTTTTTGCCACTTTACATTTTGTTGACTTTAATTGGCATGTTTTTAAGAAACACTTTAGCCACGCCTGTTAACGTCACAGACTATCATGCTTGGCCCAGTTTGTGCTTCTTCTGTGGCCTGTAATCACACCCGAACAACCTAAGCACATCCCAGAAGCTGCAGGCTGTGTGGCGTCCTGGTGGTCAGTGTCCCGTCTAACTGATCCGAGCCCTCTCAAACCCGTGGTAATTACAGGTGGTCAACAGACTTTCAGGAGCCTTTGAAATAATCTTCCAGTTGCTCAGTTACTGTGGAACAGTTACCTATTCTTGGTTGTCAGTTCCAACCCAAATGGGGAGGCTTTGTGGCAAGGCAGCGGGGAGGTGAATGAAGAGTTTAAGTTGAAATGCAATGCCTGCAAATGAGTATGATCCCAAGCCAGGCCTGTTACCAAAGTCATTCAACATGCAGCAGTGATGATTTCATGAAAATTGACTATTGTTCTCAGCTGTTATGTTGTTCCAAATTATACTCAGCCCAATTAGTCTACTCCAAGCTTTATGGTGTCGCTGTCTGCTTGGCCTCTGTGGCCTGGCCAGGAACTAGTCAATACTCTGAAATCAGCAAGAAGCAGCAAAGGAGGGTTTCACCTCCCTATATTTTCCATGCCCCCCCCAAGTCTGTCTGCCTTGATTGAAGATCAATGCTTCAAATAGCCACTTCTCCTCTTCTTCCTCCTCCTCCTTCATTTTCTTCTCCTTCCCCTATAATTGTTCTCAGAGTGAGACTGGGTGTGATATTGCCATTCTGTTTTGAAATTCTTGTGCAAGCCAAGTCTTTCTGTGAATGTAGTGTTATGATAATAGTGTTATCTATTCATACCAAGGTTTTACTTCAAGGAAAAGAGGGTATACAAAGTATTATGACAATCTTAAGTTTAAAATGATCACGTATAGTATTTATAGTCATTTATTAACTTTTTATTTACTCATTATTGAACATGCTAGAACCCAGAGGTACTGCTGTGAACTAAACAGGCATAATTCCTGCCCTTGGGAATCTTATAGTCTAGTAGCAAAGACAGATACAAGTAGTCTCTGAGTTACAAACGTTCCACTGGCATGACTCACACGAATGGAGGCTCTTATGGGTACCAGGTAAATGAACCTGTTTCAGCTTACAGACAAATTCAACTTAAGAACAAACTTATAGAACCTATCTGGTTTGTAACACAGGGACTGCCTGTATCTTTGTGTCTATGTCTCTCTATATAATTACAGATTGTTGTAATGCTACAAAGGAAAAAGAATTATCAAAGAGAGTAAAAGAATAACTTAATTTAGACTAGGGAAAATGTTTTAGGGAAGGTGCCTCTTTGGCAGTGCTGACTGTAGACTGAAAAAGAATTAAAGAGGAGGGGAGGAGTTTTCTAGAAGAAACAGCACATGTGCAGATCGTGAGAACAAGAACTTGGTTCATTTGAAGAACTGACACGATGCCTATCAGCTTTTGGGAGTGTTGAGGATATGGAGGAAGTCAGGCAGAGAGAAGTGATGTGAGATGAATTAGGAGCTGGGGCCAGATCAGGCTGGGCTTTTCGAGTTGTGCTAAGGATTTTGGAATTTCTCCTAAAGGCAGTGGAAGTTCTTGCAGGGTTTTGGGTGAGGCCACTTCATGGATGATGATGACCACTCTGGCTGGTGTGTAGATGATGGATTAGAGTAGAAATGGGATAAATTAGGAGCTTGGTGCAGTGATCCAGTAGAGCATGATGGTGGATTAGACTGGGATAATGACAGCGTGGAGCAAGTAGACAGATTCTGGAATTAGAATACAAAGATAAGGCAATGAAGGAAGGTGGGGTTTACAGACCACATCCTGTTTCCTGCATGAAAACCTAGGTGGTTGTAGGTACCGTTTACTGATATAGAGAACACAGGGGGAGGAGGAATTTGGCAGATGGATCTGGAGTTCATCATTGGGTTGATCGAACCCATAAACACCACAGTTCAGAGGTCAAGTAGCAAGGTGGCTAAACATGCCTGAAACCCAGAATACAGTATAAACAGGAGAAGCATGAAACCATGGGGAGATTAGATGGTCTTGCCTGGGGCAGGAGGAGGAGAAAAGGAGTACATCTGTGAGAGTTCCTGACCTGTTAGCTTCCCCTAGTGGAGTGGGGGCTGGCAGAGGAGAGGGAATAAGCAGCCTGAGAACTTAGGGGCCTCCAAGGAGTGAGTGGTGTCATGTCGTGGGACCCAACAGCAGGGATGATGTAAGGAAGTGGGGGGCTGTTGGCAGTGTCAGCACTGCCTCAAGAGCAGATGGGGCAAGGATTCAAATATGTCCTTGGGATTTGTCAATATGGGAATCAGGAATGACTTTGGGAAGGACAGTTTGGGGTGGAGCAGGTGAACACTGGAAGCCAGGCTAAGGAATCAAGAGATGGGCAAATGAGACAGCTAGGACCCTGCTGTGCCTAGATACTTGGCCGTGAAGGCCTGGATGGGGATAACACATGTCATTTGACTGTGTATCTTCCACACACACACAAATGCATGCACATGAGTGTATAGTAAGTCCATAGATAATACAGGGATGGTAGGCTCTACAGCTTTGTAGCACAGAATCTATTCATTTTGCTTATTTATTAAAGTTTAGGCTAAGCTAACCCCCAATATAGTTAATTTTTTTACCCCCCCCGATAAAAGTTAATTTTTATTTTCACTTAAGGTACAGAGGAAATGGTTCATTCTATGTACAAGAGAAGCTGGGATGAACCATTACCTCTGTACTTTAAGTGAAAATAAAAATTAACTTTTACTGAGGGGTAAAAAAAAATTAAAGGACTTAAATTTAAGGCATGAAACGATAAAAATCCTCAAAGAA
>CAUYRH010146078.1:0-34085 GCA_963574655.1 Perodicticus potto | reverse complement strand
AACTATTTTCATCAAATTGATTAACATAGCCTTCCTGACATTTTCTCAGTTACTCTATGAAGACATTCTTCAATTGTATGAATGTATTCTGCATTTAGTAAGGTTCACCTGTACCCTTCTAAGATGCACCATAGGTGTGGTCCCACCAATTACCCTCCCCCTACCCCCACCTCCCCCCTCCTCTCCCTACCCTAGCCCCTTTCCCCATAATCTTGTGTTATAGTTGGGTCATACCCTTCATACGACAGCTATAAATTAGCTTCATTGTAGGGCTGAGTACATTGGATACTTTTTCTTCCATTCTTGAGATATTTTGCTAAGAAGAATATGTTCCAGCTCTATCCATGTAAACATGAAAGAGGTAAAATCTCCATCTTTCTTTAAGGCTGTGTAATATTCCATGGTATACTTGTACCACAATTTATTAATCCATTCATGGATCAATGGGCACTTGGGTTTCTTCCATGACTTAGAAATTATGAATTGGGCTGCAATAAACATTCTGGTACAGATGTCTTTGTTATGATGTGATTTTTGGTCTTCTGGGTATATACCGAGTAAAGGAATTATAGGATCAAATGGCAGGTCTATTTTTAGATCTCTAAGTATTCTCCAAACATCCTTCCAAAAGGAACGTATTAGTGTGCATTTCCACCAGCAGTGTAGAAGAGATCCCTTTTCTCCACATCCACGCCAACATCTCTGGTTTGGGGATTTTGTCACGTGGGCTAATCTTATTGGAGTTAGGTGATATCTCAGAGTATTTTTGATTTGCATTTCTCTGATGATTAAGGATGGTGAGCATTTTTCATGTGTCTGTAGGCTGTGCTTCTGTCTTCTTTGGAGAAGTTTCTCTTCAAGTCCTTTGCCCATCCTGAGATGGGATCACTTGTTCTTTTCTTGCTAATATGTTGGAGTTCTCTGAGTACTCTGATTATCAAACCTTTGTTGGAGGCATAACTTGCAAATATTTTCTCCCATTCTGAGGGCTGTCTGCTTGCTATATTTACTATGTTCTTGGCTGTACAGAAGCTTTTTAGTTTGATCATGTCCCAGTAGTGTATTTTTGATACTGCTTCAATTGCCTGGGGAGTCCTCCTCATAATATATTGACCCAAGCCAATTCCTTCAAGAGTTTCCCTTGCACTTTCTTCTAATATTTTGATAGTTTCATGTCTTAAGTTTAAATCTTTAATCCAGTGAGAGTCTACCTTAGTTAATGGTGAGAAGTATGGGTCCAGTTTTAGTCTTTTATACGTTGGCAGCCAGTTCACCCAGCATCTTTTGTTAAATAGGGAGTATTTTCCCCACTGAATGTTTTTAATTGGCTTGTTGAAGATCAAGTAACGGTAAGTAGCTGGATTCATCTCTTGGTTCTCTATTCTGTTCCAAACATCTACCTCTGTTTTTGTGCCAGTACTGTTTGATCACTATCGATTTATAGTAGAGTCTGAGGTCTGGTAGCATGATTCCTCCTGCTTTGTTTTTATTTCTGAGTAATGTCTTGGCTATCCGAGGTTTTTTCTGATTCAATATAAAATGAAGCATTATTTTTTTGAGATCTTTAAAATATGACAATGGAGCTTTGATAGGAAATGCATTAAAATTATATATTGCTTTGGGTAGTACAGACATTTTAACAATGTTGATTCTTCCCAGCCATGAGCAGGGTACGTTTTTCCATTTGTTAATATTTTCAGCTATTTCTTTTCTTAAAATTTCATAGTTCTCTTTATAGAGATCTTTCACATCCTTTGTTAGGTAAACTCCCAAAAAAAGAGGTATTTTTTATTAATTATTTCTGTGGTCAGTGACCTGTTTCCTGCCTGTTCATTTCCTTAGTAAATTGACCTTGGATGATCACTTGATGGCAAAAAAGTAGCTGTTACTATGAATTGTTAATTCTCATGCAAAATTTCACAATAGCTAGTAAACTTCTCATAGTTTATTTTAAAAAAGTAATTTCTTTTGCAATAATTTCCTTGAAATTCTTTTATTAACTGACTGCTAATAGTAGCACATTACTCTGCCAAAAAGATGCAAAACTAAACAAGAATGGAGTGACTTGATGAAGATTAAGTAATGGTAAGTAGCTGGATTCATCTTTTGGTTCTCTATTCTGTTCCAAACATCTACCTCTCTGTTTTTTTTTTTTTTTTTTTTGAGACAGAGCCTCAAGCTGTCACCCTAGATAGAGTGCTGTGGCATCATAGCTCACAGCAACCTCCACTCCTGGGCTGAAGCGAGTCTCCTGCCTCTGCCTCCCAAGTAGCTGGGACTTCAGGCACCTGCCACAATGCCCGGCCATTTTTTGGTTGCAGCCACCATTGTTGTTTGGCAGACCCAGGTTGGATTCAAACCCACCAGCTTAGGTGTATGTGGCTGGCGACTTAGCCCATTGAGCCACAGGCGCCGAGCCTATTTTTTTTTTTTTTTTTTTTTGGTAATGCTCAGTGGGTAGAGCGCCTGCCACAAACACAGAGGTTGGCAGGTTCAAACCCAGACTGGGCCAGCTAAAGCAACAATGACCACTGCAACAACAGAAAAATAACTGGGCGTTGTGCTGGGCGCCTGTTGTCCCAGCTACTTGGGAGGCTAAGGCAAGAGAATCACCTAAGCCCAGGAGTTGGAGGTCACTGTGAGCTGTGTGATGCCACGACACTTTCCTGAGGATGACATAGGTGAGACTCTGTCTCAAAAGAAACAAACAAACAAACAAAACTGAGCACGAATGAAGTATATGATTACCAAAAAGTGATACATTTCTAATTATGCCAGCTCATCTCTAAACTGAAAAATTAAGACTTTCTATATTTCCCCTACCCTCCACCCCTAGCTCCCAGCAATAATTTCCCAGAAAAATACTACACAGTTTGTCTCTAAGTTTGTTAACTGGATTTCTTGACACAGGGAATATGGCAGGAGTGAAAATTCAATCAACTGGAGAAAGAATTCAGGGTTCCAAAATCACCATTAATTCTAGTCCAGTTGCAAAAACTCTAAACGTTGAACTTTTTCCATCTTTTTAGCCCTCTATCTAACAAGATATTATTGAACAACTATCAAATCCCAGTAACATTAATACACGCTAATATATGTCTCCAACATGAGAATGTAAGTGTGAGGATGCAAGCTGTCTTTTCACTTCTTATTCACTATATATTCAGATCATCTAACAAACATCAATATAAAGCTGCCATGTGCCATCATCGAGGAGTTGACATTTTCTCTTATTTGTGATAACAATAAGGCAGGAAATTGTAAACCAGACTTATACTGAGAGAGGAAATCCCCAAAGCAATTGGCACTCCTCTGTAAGCCTGAACATGGATGCTGCACAGTGAATGATGATGCCAGAAGCTACTGAAATGAGTCCACCGTATTTTCAGAAAATAGTAGTCCAGTTCAAGAGAATGGAGAAGGAATAGCTGGGAAAACATAGGGAAAAAAATCACCAAGTGCTTGCCCCATTTTCTTTCTTTCTTTCTTTCTTTTTTTTTTTTTTTGAGGTAGAGTCTCACTTTGTCACCCTTCATAGAGTGTTGTGGCATCCAAGCTCACAGCAACCTCAAGCTCATGGACTCAAGGGATTCTCTTGCCTCAGCCTCTGGAGTAGCTGGGACTACAGGCACCTGCCACAATATCAAGCTATTTTTAGAGAAGAGGTCAAGCTCTGGCTCAGGCTGATCTTGAACTTGTGAGCTCAGCCTCCCAAGTGCTAGGATTGCATGGGTGAGCTGCCGTACCCCTCCTGTACGTGTCCCATTTTTACCAATGACAGGTGTGAATCAGATAGAGGCCCTATTATGGATCTTGTATGATAATACGAAAAATGATTACATACCAGTGGTCAGTACTAGAAGACATTTTACAAGGACTAATGAATGCCCTTTGTCTTAGTTGTGGATGTAATGTACCAAGCCTGGGAGGGCTTTTCCATGAGAGAGGCATTTGCTTTGGACCATGAAAAATCAGAAAATATTTTTCAACCGTTAAATGCGATTAAAGGAGAAATCAGTTCTCAACACTGAAAGTCAGCAGACTTACTTAAGATTTCCCCCAACATTCACAGACTGTCAACAAAAAGTATACACATTTTAAGAAAGGGGAATAAACTGCATTAAAAGTATAATTCTCAGTGTTTACTGATAACATTTGTTACCTTGTATGTTGTACCTTGAATGACAGGAGTCAAATACGACTTGAGTATTACTATTTTAATACAGGAATTTTCCTTTCTTAAAATGTGTATATATATATTTTTAGCACCTTCTGTATATGACCCATCATTGATTCTCTGGGAGTCTGGTTACAGCATTTAGGCCTTATGCAGACAACAACAACGAAAAAAAGAGAGAGAGAGAACAAAAAAATAAAAGCAGAAGGACGCAGAGCAATAGAGAAGACGACCGTGTTTCCAATGTAGTACGTAGGAAGTGGGCTCAGAATGGGATGGAACTCAAAGCTGCAAGAGTAGGCAGGCCCACGTGCATTACTTCAATAAATATGCATGCCACCCGATCAAACTCAGGGCTGTAGAAATAGAAGAAAGAGCAATTCAAAATTCCTATGGTTTTTTAACTTCCTAATGGAGGTTCTCATCAAAGGCCTTTAATGTTAAGCTCATCAAGTACTGGAGAAGTCATGACGGGGCGGAGGGCGGACCAGTCTTGGTTTGGAAGAAGATACTCATTCTACTTTTTCCTCTTAATTGATTAGCTGCTCATTGCTCTGGTTCTAGCTTCAAAGTCACTTACTCTAGGTGGCCTTTTCTATTGCCCCAGAAAAGTGAGACTTCCCTGCCGTCCTCTGTAACAGCCTCTCTACTGTCCCCCAAGCCATGCACAGCCAGAGTGAAGCACAGCTTTGTCACCGGCTGCTCCAGCATTACAGTGTAAGTGTCAGGATGGCAGAGACAACTTTTCTTGGTGATTAGGAAGTGCTCAGCATTTTCCTAGTGCATAGTTGCTGCTCAATATGTATTGCATGTGTGACTATATAGGGACCTTTCCTCTCTGAGGTTACTGTGAACTCTAAGAAGATCTTAGCAGAGATGTACAGAACAAAAAATATACGGAAATCTCATGGGCTTTGCCATCCTTTCCTTTCACTCCCTGACCCATTCCCTGCCCTCTTTGGCATTATTGTGTACAAAGCTGTTATTAGAGCTCCTCACATTTAATTTGTTACTTTTAAACCACAACATTCTTGCTTTCCTCCTTTTGCATCTAAACAGGGCCAAAACAGCATGGCTGAAATTGAGAAATCAATTTTCAATTCCACCATGAAAAGAGTAAATGAACATCCCAGCATTCCATAAAAAAACCCAAAAACCTAATTTATACTTTCAGACATAAAGCATGAAGCAGAGGTTTATATGGTTCTTGGAAGATGTATTTAAAACAAATAGACAAAGTCTTTGAAACATCTTTAAGCTTGGCTAAGTTGAATATTTGTGTTATTTGAATGAGGTTGTATATATTTTGCTTTGGGAAGGAAAAAAAAAGATATATCCTAAATTACTGCATCGGAGATTTCTACTTTTTTTTTGTTATACACTTTGCCTAGATATGGGAACGGTTTTGTGCATTTTGCAATTTCAATAAATTATCGGCGTGAGTACTCCAGAGCACATTATGGATCCAGTGCAATAACTCACCAAAGGTCTGAGCTATGCACCAAAGTCTGTTTTATGGCTAATGTTACAATAAGACAATAGTGGTAAAAGAGAGTAGAGTAGTACTTAGTGCTGCTGGATAAAAAGCTCTTGCTAAAATCCAGGCCTTGCTATTTGGGGATGGAGGAGTCATAATCCCCCATCTGTTCATTCTTTTATACATTTATCCAAGTTTTACCCATACTAAGACGTCTCGGTGAGCTGGTACCTAGCCTATAAGCGCGTGGGGCAAAAATAGGGAAAATAGCTTTTATCTGTAAACACTTTCTGGTTGTCAGATACTATTTTAAGCATTGGGGATGTAGTCATCTTATAGCATAGGTAACATGCTTTAATGGAGCTCAAATTCCACTTGGGGAGTTGGAACATTACAAAAATGTAGATGCAGTGACTGCCCTTTATCCATGGCAGTAACGTTGTATAAAGTTGTCCCAAACTCTTGAGTTAGTGAATAGGGAACCATTGCAAATAAATACAAGGTTGCAGGGTGGCCACCAGGTTAAGTTACAGGCTCCCTTTGAGCCTCTGGTCATAGGATGACTTTATTTTATATCTGTGTTTGTTTAAAAGCATTTTTACTATTTAAATTGCACATGCACTCAGAGCCTGCTTGTGCCTGACTGAAGTCTCTCTCACTTGGACTTTCTCCATCAGGCACATCACAGGCTTCTTGCACTTACGAACACCGCCCAGCACATCAGCACCACACTCTGGGTGGGGGCATTTTAAACAGAAACCACCAACAAAAAGTGCAAGTATTAAATAGACTGAGGAAAGGACACTTGGATATACGAAGAGGCAGAGTGTCACTTGTGTTGGCCTCAGCTGGGAATGTGTCTGTCACTGACTCCTATTTTGCTCCTTTGCACATGTTTGTAAATGACGCACGTCCACAAAACTGCTGGAAGTATTGATTTTGAAGTTACAAATCGAGTTAGCGTGTGAGCAAATTCTTAACTACAGAATCCATGAATAATGAGAATAAACTGTATTTTTAGGTCAGGGATTCCCAAACACTCATATAATAAAGCAACCTAAGGGTCTCAGGGGCAGATTAGATGGAGACTTCCCTTCCGGGTGGGGAGGTAGTTAAGGCTCAGAGAGGATGACATCTGAGCAGAGATTGAAGGGGGAGAGACAAGTTGTGCAGACACACATGTAACAGAGGGAACAGCAGATGTACAGCCCTGAAACTTGGCACTGGAAAGGCCAGAATATCTATGAGAGGAGAGAAGGCAGAAATGGGTTGGGGACATGAAAAATACCAACCCTAGCAGGACATGCCATAGTAAATTTGTGCACATAAGAAGGGACAAAAAATACTGCCTGGGGGAGTCAGGAAAGGTCTAGAAGAGATAATATTGACTTATTTTTTGAGCAGTGAATTATAGATATTTTCCAGGCAGGCCAAAGTGTTGGGGCACCAGGCATGGAGGGATATTCCAGGTGAGGGACCTTGCATAGGCAAAGACATATTCTGTGAAAAAGCTTCAGATTTAGGGGAAATTGCAAAATAGTTGAAGAATTTGACAAGTACAGGTTTCATGCTGAGAAAAACTGCTAGAAAAGAGATTTCTAGAGAGATGAACTTCAAATTTGCTAAGAGTTCTGGTTATTAGGATGAACTGGGAGAAGTTCACCAATATTTGAAAGGAGAGAGCTCTTCAGAGGTAGCTCAAAGGATGGATTGGGAATGGGGGGTGACGTAAGAGGTAGCAATTACAGGGAGGAAAATCGACCAGGAATTGGCAGGATCGATAAACATAAACATGGGGCTATGTTTATGGTAAGTAGAATCCTGAGTCAGTGCTACAGTGGAGTTCTAAGATGAACAAAGATCTCACAGGGTTACTTTCACATGTACCATGTTCTCCTATGGAACCATTTTTGAGGCTGGATCTATTTTTTTTTTTTTTTTTTTTTTTTGCAGTTTTAGCCTGGGCTGGACTTGAGCCTGCCACCTTCAATATATGAGGCCGGCGCCCTACTCCTTGAGCCACAGGCACCATCCCCCTGTTTGTTTGTATTTTTACTTTGAGAAGGGTATGTGGGTGTCAACTTGACAGTCAAGTTCTGTCAAGTTCAGTTCAGTTGCTTCTAATTTTGACTTCCTATTTCAGCAGACCAGGAGGGCTCAAAGGAAAGGAAAGCAGACAAGCCTGTTGGCCCAGGAAGAGATGCAGATAACCTCATCTTTCCTTCCTTTCTTAGAATCCAAATAAGCTTCACCTGACAGGCAAAAGGCAGAGCCTCAGAGCTATAGCTCTGCCCACAAGTAGAAATGGCTGCAGTGTCCCAAGGATTGCATATTTTGGGATCTCGCCCATGGAAGACGGAAGCGTTGTTATCTGGTACAGATATGAAAAGCCAGACAGTGGTCTACCAACATAAAGAAAATGTCTACCAAGTTTTAAATATAGATTACTGGGGATACAAATGGAAGGAAACAGAGCTCTCAGTGTAACAGACCAGGTTTCTCTGAGGCTGTGTTGGTCACTGTGTGAGCCTGAGAATGGAAGTCTCATCTCAAACATAGGCTTCTATCGTGTGGGAAATTGACCAGCTCACACTTGGACTTGGGCTTACATGTCAGTCTCCACACCAGAACTTTGTGATAATGGAGAGTTCTTTTACTCTTGTTTTTATATTCGTATATTAATTTGTCAATTTATCTAACAACAGCAACCTCTTTTAATTAAAGAAATTAAAATTAAACAACAATGAATACTAGGGTGTTTAACTTTTGAGTGCTTTACTTTTTTGTGTCTTTAAGTGAACAATATTTTTTTTTTAACTCAGATGGTAAATCTACAATTTAGTACTAAGTAAATGACTCATATTTGGAAAACTAAAGAATTTTAGAAAAGTAATGAGGACAAAGCTATATATATTAAGATGTCCATGGTGATGTACATATTATTTATAATTTAAAAAACTCAAATGTTTATCAGAAGGTTATTATATAAATTCTAATGAATTCTTCTGATGGACATTCTAAACTTATTGACTATGGAACAACGTGAAAAGTGCTTATACAATAGAATTAAGGTTTAGTACAAAAGAACAGGTTACAAAAATATGAGTGCTCTATGACTAAAACTGCACCAAAAAAGCACAAGACAAAATGAGTCAAGCTATTTACAACCACAAGGAAACTTACAGACTTTTCTAATATGTTAACATCATAAAAGATTAAAAGAAAAAATACTCTGTGGAACTAGTTTAGATTAAATGAAACTAAAGAAACAAAAACACTTAATGAAATGCAGGATCCTTAATTATGTTACAGATTTTAAAAAAGAAAACAGCTATATTGGGAAAATCACATTTCAATTTTGTGTTAATTAATATTGCATCAATGTTAAATTTATTCGGTGTAAAATGATATTGAGGTTTTCTAGGACAGAGTTGTTCTTAGGAGACACATGCTGACATATTTAAAGGTGTTGGTGTCATCATGTCTGCAACTTGCTTATAAATAGCTCACGGGGAAAACATGTCTATATATAGAAAGAGAAAATAATTGTGGTAAAATATTAGTGAATAGGATTCTATCTGGATGTTCCTCACTTCAACACATTTGTAGGTTTTAAACTTTTCAGGATAAGAAGTTGGGAGAAATGATTTATAAAGCTGTATTAGGGTAGTTGAATTACAGGCATTTTCCTTTTTAAACTGAATTTCCTAAGCTGTTATATTTTTATGTTGAAAATAAATTAACTTACAGGTTTTTTTTGGGGGGGGGTGTTGTTGTTTTTGACAAGCTACTTGACAAGATATAAAGAGAAATCAAGATCATCTCTTAGGCCTGAGGAGCTACGTCCCTTTCCAGTCTTCCAGGGTTTCTTTCAGGATGGAGGGAACCTCTTATTGTACGAATTTTGCCCTATGTGCACCTGCAAAGAAATCCCCAAAGAGGCCTCTCCAGGTGGCTCTTGCAAACAATCTACTACCGCCATTTTGTCTTCTTTCATTTTTTTCTTGTTAGCATGACCAAGAACTTAAAAACACCATTATAGATTCTGACCCATTAATAATTATAAAATGGCCCTTTCTTCTAGGCTTTTCAGAAAGAAAAGGCCTAGGAAAAAAGCCCTAAGAATTTTGTCTAGACCTTCATTGTTTTCCACACAAGGTATATTGACATCATGAAATAAGTGGCCTCCTAAAATGTTTCCTAAAAGCATTCATAGATTGAATTGCACCAAGATACTTTTTTTCCTCTAGCATTAGGGCAGAAATAATACTAAAATGGCTGAATGGAAATATTCAATTTTTATGAATTTGGTTTTTAAACTATGTAAATCATTACATCAGGTCCCAGAGGAAGAAAGTGGAGGATTGGACTGGTAATGTCTGCTGAGTGTAGGAAGTGGATAGTGCCTGCCCGGTAACTGAATAATTTGTGTGTGTGGTCTGAGTCACACATCGCTCAACACACTTGACCTTGTCTGCTGAGCGGCCTGCTGAATCCCTGGGGGGAAGCCAGCCAGGCACACCTATCCACAGAGGCTTTGGCTTCCCTCAGAGAAGTGTCACTGATACACACTTGCTTCTTAGAAGAAAATGTAAATGCCCTCACCCAGGGCAGAAAGATAGTCGCTGTTACCTGTCCTGTCTCTTCTAACCCAAGTCCTTTACTGTGTGTGCCGCCTGCGTGGGTGTGAGCACCCAACTGTGTGATGTCTCAGGAGTTGCTTTATTCAAATGAACAATACCGAAGCTTGAGAAATCCTAGAGATGGAAGGAAGAAGCAGGGACAGAATTCTGAGTCAGGCTCCAAATGTCATTCAGAGAAGGCTACTTCTTCATAACTCTCCTGCCAGAAGTGCAGGAAAAGAGACTGCAGGGGCAGAGAAACCTGGCTGTAGGTTGCCTGTGTTCTGGAATGTTCTTCCCACAGAAATTCCCAAAGATGGCTTCCTCTCCTTCTCTAAGTTTAAATTTGAATGTCACCTCCTTGCAGAGGCCTTCCTTAATTCCCTCTATGAAATAGGACTTGCCGACTCCCAATTGCTCCTTACATTCCAGCTTTTTATTTTTTAACCTATGTCACTAACACTCTCCAAAGTGTTCTAACTTGTCTATATTTCAGTGCATTTTCTTGTCTCCCTTCTGGAACATAAACTTACCATGCTTCGGTTACCTGCTGTATCTGCAGGATTTACAGTGGTGTCTAATATGCAACACAAAAATAACTGAGTGAGTAAGAGGTAATAGGTCCTTGGTTTGGGATTAGTGGGAACTGATGACAAGGAAATAGGACCCAACTCATGTCTCTGTCTGATATGCCTTAAAAATTCTTGCCTTTGACTCTAAGCTTTGGCCTGGGATTTTCTCCACCAAGGGGAAAGATATAAAGTGGTGAGGAAAGTGATGGGCTTTCCTTGAGTAGGAACATCCTCTGGTCCTTCTGGCGATTTAATAGTTTTTCCAGTCACCCAAACAAGGAAAATAGAAAACTTGTTTATCACTGTGAATGATCAGGAGTGACCACAACTTTTTGCTGAGAGAAATAGAAAAGTGATCGTGTGCTCGTAAAGTATAAATGCTACAGATCCCTAATGATTCTGTGCCTGAGTGAGCAGAGTGGCTTCTATTGGAGAAATGGAAGTGTGCACTGGGAATCGGTTATGGTTGTGGACTGTCCAAGTGCAATGCCATGGGGCAAGAAATTAAAGGCATTTGTGGCTTGGGTCTCACTAGCCAAACTATGTCTTTGTTCCTGTTGTTTTTACACTGATAGGGAAAGCAGCTGAGTGATTAAGTTTAGCAAGTGTGGTTCTACAGCTCAAGGCTCCCAGGGGCAATTGGAGCAGCACAGCCTGTGCCCAACCATATTGGGCTCACAATGACTTCATTTGTTCCATTTATGGGGTTCTCTAGACACTTCATATCCTCTTCATCCCTTATATTCTTGGTCTGTTGCTTTGAAATGAGCTTAAAATCCAAGTAGGATATGGTGGACTGATATTAGCCATTTAATAAATGTATTGAGTCCAAGTAATTTAAGACTTCTTAATAGAGATTTCTACCAAATTCCTAATTTTAAATCAACAGTTTATAATCTTTTTTGAAACATATGGTGTTTGCTGAGATAATGTCTCCTGGACTTGTCCACATTGCCCATCGTTCTTCCTACTTAGGGCCAGACTACTTGGGATATAACTTGAAGGATTCCACCAAGAACCTGGAATTGTCATCACTAGAATTTGATAGGGGTCTTGTGGAAATGAACTCTTAGCGGGATGAAGGGCATTGATTCTGGAGAGACTGGACTGATGAAGCACAGGGATTTCTTTCATCAGGAGAAAGAGTAAGATCCTGAAAATATGAGACCATGGACTGAGTGTTACATGATACTAGAGAATTTCTGTTTAGTTGTTTAGATGTGATAATGGTACTATGGTTATGTTGGAAAAGCACTGTACTTGGTGATGCGGTTAAATAATTTGGAGTGAAGTATCCCAGGGTGTGTAGTTTAAACTGGTTCATGACAAAAATACATAGACATAGATGAAGCAAAGACGGCAAAATATTTAACAGATATTAAATTTTTGTGGATTATATATTGCTCTTTTTACATTTCTGAACGTTTCAAAATTTTCATCATTAAAAAGGAGGAAGCACCCTGTCTCCAAAGCAAAAGTCAGGCTCTGCAAGTTTTTTTTGATCTTGTCTTAACTTTGTCTCACAATAATTTACCATTAAGAAGGAGTATTGTCAAGGTGGTCTCTTCTGTGTATCACAGAGAAGAAAGGAAAGTTGTGTTTTCATGGCTTGATAAAGAATCTTGATGATCCTAATTCAAGAGTGATCATCAAAATAGCCACCACCGTGAAAGACAGAGTTGTGGAACAAGGTGGAAAGAGCACGCCAGGATTCCCACCATTCAGTTATATGGTGGGGGGCAAGTTATTCTATCTTTTTACACCTCAGTTTTCCTCATCTGAAAACAGACATGGGAATAGTACTCAATTCCAAGGTGGTTGTAAGGATTAAAGGAGTTAATGTATGTGAAGAAATTAGGAGAGGGTTGGATGAAATTTGTACTCAATATATATTTTTTTGTACTCAGTGTATTTTAGCTCTAGATGCATTTGGAGAGGTTCTTTCTCGTACACACACACGGACACCTCGTGTTTGTATATACATTTCCTTTGACAGAAAGAGTTCCTTCCAAACAGGTCAGCTTGCCTATAAAATGAAACTAAATGATAAGAGTTGTTTGTTTTTTGGACACTGGTAGGGTGCCAGCAACTGTCTTTGAGAAGGCTTCAGGAGATGTCATGGCAACCAGTTCATTCCATTTGTTCATTGAAAAAAGAATCTGTCAAATCATCGGCAACATGGTTCCACCGTCACTGCCCTTATTAGCTCTGTTCTACCTCTGTGAAATTGTGATATCGAAATCTTTATTCTTTGAGAGGTTGTATTAGTCAACTGGACTCAAAGGGGTAAGCAGGGGACTGACAGTTTCTATCACGGCCCAAGGAATAATAGTTTCTTCCTCTGTGAGGAATAGTCCCATACACATAATCAATGGCCACTGCTACTCTTACATATGACACATGTCAACTTTATGCAATACTGGAATGGGTGATCATTGGTGTCAGGACCCTCATTGTACTACTGTTCTTTGCAAAATCAATTGCTGGAGATTGTAAATGTGCATTTACTTATACATTGCTTTTTATCCATTTTGGTTTAATAAACTAGATAACCTACTAATTACTGCCAGAGGAATGTCAGTTAGATTAGCTGAAGTGAGTTATCGTCTATGTATCCACTACTCAATTTTGTAGTTAAGAATTGATTTGTGTCTGCACTGATAAAGCAAAATTAAGACCAAGACAACTACCAAGCTGATTCCATCAAAAAAACTGCATTGAAGCTATACATGAGTGTCTGGTATATTAATGTGGGTCTACGTTACCCAGGTTGCTTATCAAACAAACTTTGCAAATCATTACACAAAATTCTTCATTTCCCAGGAAATGTTTATGTATCTAAACCCAAAACAACCTGTTACATCTCAAAGAGGAGTCTGTCTTATACAATTTGACCAAAAACTATAAAGCGAACCTTTATAAAGGCAATTAACATTGCTAAGGTAATGAAATACTAGAACTAAAAACCAAAAAGTTGATCTTGATAGTTTCCTAGAAATTAAGAAGTCAAATGGATTGTGTTAAGCATTTAAATGTGAGTTCTAGATAATGCATTAATCAATACAAATACATGTGTTCTGAATATAGTAGCATTTGTCAAACACTCAAAATTTGCTAGACATTGTGCTAAGCATGTTATATTCACTAATCCTGTTGATTCTTACTGCAAGCTCTGTGAGGTAGGTACCAAAATTTTCACTGTTTTACCAAAGAAGATCTGAGTTTAAGGAGTATATTAATTGTCATTTCAGGAGGAGGAACAGACACCAGGGTCCAAAGATAATTCTCATTCTACTAATTTTCTAGCTTCCCTCTGTGTCCCAGGCAGGGCTAGCTAGCAAGTTCCAAAGAGTCATGAACAACATCTCTGTTGCTCACTTCTTTTTATCTTTGGCACTTATAGCCCTTTGATTTCTTCCATGAAATTCCATCTGCCCAACCCCCGTACATATTCAACCCGTGGTAGGAAGGAGACAATTCTGTGATGTGTTTAGCAACTGAAATGGCTGCATGGATATTTAGATTCCACGAGACTGAGAAACACTTCCACTGGCAGTGATGACCCCACCACCCCTCGACAACAAAGCCTGTAAGCTTTGCATCCTCCTCCTCCTGCCCCAGGGGACCAGCATAGGACAGACAAGTTGAACAAGAATCACAAGGTGAACATGACAAAATTCCAAAACCAGAGATGCTGGCGTGGATGTGGATGTGCTGGCACCTACATTGCTGGTGGGAATGCAAAGTAATATATTCCTTTTGGGAGGATGTTTGGAGAATATTTAGAGATCTAAAAATAGATCTTCCATTCAATACTATAATTCCTTTACTAGGTATATATCCAGAGGACCAAAAATCACACCACAATAAAGATACCTGTACCAGAATGTTTATTGCAGCCCAATTCATAATTGCTAAGTTGTGGAAGAAGCCATTTTCTCTTTTGCCCACAAAGTAATAAAGTTCACTTCTCCTCAAACCACTTGTCCCTTTTTTCACTGGTGGCAAGTGCCAAACTTTCAGTAAAAAATACCATAAATGCCAACAGTCCCCATATTCTAAAGTGGGGTTCTGGATGATCATGTAGAGACACTGAACCTGAGTCGTTTCTGCAGGCATTAGCCCAGCACTCAGCTGAAAGAATTAGGGTATTTGATGTGATTAAAGGAAGAGGAAGAAATACTATTTTAATGTGTTGCCATTATGGCAGCCATTTCTTCAAGCTTATGAAAAAGAAAGATTGTTAGCCTCCTTGCCTCAAGCTAAGTGCAAGAGGCTTAGAATGATTTCCCCCATCAAGGCTAGCATTGCAGTTAACTTACTGCTTATACAGTTATTAAACCTTAAACCTCTGAAATAACTGAGGCTCCATGAGAATATCTACTTGTCCAGGGATTCCTGTGTTACCCTAAGGACTTCTCCCACATCCCTGGTCATAGGAAATAGAAGAATGAATTCATGGGCCACCAGGAGTAAGCGACAGGACAGATTTTATCATAGATAAGATTATAGATAAGCTTGTGGCCTAAGGTAGCCACACACAAACTCTTCCTCTCCTCTTCCTCGTCTTACCCTTCCTCCTAAGACAAAGGACTTAGTTCATTTCAACTCCAGGAGGTACTCACCAAAGTACTCTAACTAACGAAAGCCTTCCAGGCAAGCTGTGGAATTTGCCCATAGCCTGCAGCCACATATAAAAGAGGTCTCTAACTGCCCCCAGGTGCAGAAGCCACCTTTGCACTTCCCCGGGCAGGTCACCCTCCCATTTCAATAAACCTGGCCCAAGTGTCTCCACTCCAGTGTTGTTTCTGGTTGCTGCTGCTTACACTTTTCAAAGCAGAAGGGGGAACAAAGCCTCTGGCACTACAAATGGGGTCCTGAGTGGGTAGCCAGTTTTGGCTTTCTAGGGTTTATATGCAGCTTCTTTTTCCCTGTGAGAAGGGGGTTTGGTTCCAGATGTCTGTGGGCAGAAGTTTATTTTAAAACTGCCATTGTGTAGGGATGTGGTCTTGTTTAGGGCAGTCTACTCCTTCCCTGGAGTGCTGGATTAGATGGAACATTGATCTATCTGGTTTATGAGCCTGCTTGGGCCCAGAAAATGGGCTCCGTGAGAGGTTTAGGGACAGAGTCCGCAGGAAGGAGAGGAGGCCAGTCCAGTGATTAAGGATAGGCTTTATTATAAAGGAGCAGAATGGAGTCTGACCAGAAATCAGCTTAGCTCACAGTTTCAAGGGACTTTTATTAGTGTAGTTGGAATGTGGGAGGGGGGTCATGAAAGGTGAAGAAAACGATCTTTCCTGCAGAGTGAACAATGCTATGTCTCAGATTGATTTTAGAATTACTGCCTTCCATACAAGGTGTTAATCTTGCACAAAGGCCTTATCTCTAGTGCCAGCCAGGACCAGGGTAGGCAATCTTGATGCTTCCCAGGAACACCTGCCCTAAAGCACTTCAGGAGGGTGGGGAACGGGTGGCTGTGAGCATGCCATGTGGTCTCTGACCTGCTTTCTATCACTAAAGATCCTTTCAGCATGGCTATACCCTCGTCAGGGTCATGAGGATTTACAAGAGTATGGGAAGTGGGTTGCTGTAATCATGCAATTTGGTTTCTGGCCTGTTTTCTTTCAGTATCTGTCTCCCAAATAGCCGTACTTTTGTCAGAGTCCTGAAGATTTCTTCCCTACGGTCTGTATCCAGCCTTAAGTGAAGGGGACTTGCATTACTTGCTTGAGTTTTGGGTCCAAGACTCACTGGAAATTTCCATTATTAAAATATTCTCTGAGTCTCAGTGCCTATAGCTCAAGTGGCTAGGGTGCCAGCCACATACACCAGAGCTGGCGGGTTCGAATCCAGCCCAAGCTGCCAAACAACAATGACAACTACCACCAAAAAAAAAAAAATTGCCAGATGTTGTGACGAGTGCCTGTGGTCCCCGCTACTTGGGAGGCTAAGGCAAGACAAACACTTAAGCCCAAGAGTTGCAGGTTGCTGTGAGCTGTGACGCCAAGCCACTCTACTCAGGGTAACAGCTTTGACTCTGTCTCAAAAAAGAAAAAAAAAAATATTCTTTGAGAACACATCCCACTTGTGATGGTTTCTGCATGCATACTCAAGGCTTATAGGGAGATGGGCGGTGCCTGTGGCTCAAAGAAGTAGGGCGCCGGCCCCATATACCAGAGGTGGCGGGTTCAAACTTGGCCCCAGCCAAAAAAACTGAAAAAAAAAAAAAAAAAAAGACTTATAGAGAGATGAGACCCATTGGTAGTGGCTGCTCTGGAGCCTCAGAAATTTCAGCAGTGAAGAGGGTATCCTTTCATGTCAATACAGCACAGTAAGTATTATTATTATTATTATTATTATTATTATTGTAGAGAGAGAGTCTTACTTTATCACCCTCGGTAGAGTGCCGTGGTGTCACACAGCTCACAGCAACCTCCATCTCCTGGGCTTAGGCGATTCTCTTGCCTCAGCCTCCCGAGTAGCTGGGACTACAGGTGCCTGCCACAAACACCCGGCTATTTTTTTGCTGCAGTTTGGCTGGGGCTGAGTTTGAACCTGCCACCCTTGGTATATGGGGCCAGCGCCCTACCCACTGAGCCACAGGTGCCGCCTAGTAAGTATTATTTTATATAAAATATTAATGATTTTTCAAATGTTAGGATGCATCATAATCATCTGCAAGGCTAATTGTAGCATAAGTGGTTGTATCCCTCTTCTTCCCCCATAATTACTGATTCAACACCTCTGGGGTAAATCCTGGGATTCTGCATTTCTAACTAGTGCATAAGTGATGCTGCTGCTAGTTTGGGAAACACTTTGAGAACCACTGAGCATCTAGGGGTCTCATTTGAAGAGAGATTATCTGAGAATTAATACCAATACATTTAAATTGGAAACCTAGAGATTCTTATGACATAGTCTGAATTCCTGGTGACAAGAATGCTAGAATAGCAGGAAACTTACCATGTGCATTTCATTTGATATTTAAATTTAATTAAATATAGGCATCCCTTTGGATACTTTCACTTGAATGTGAATTATTTTACTTTAAGTAATTCAATTTGAACTGAAGACATCCAAATGGCAGAATTTTAAATGAATAATAAAGTGCATATACTTTTATATGCAATTAGAATTCTCATTAAATAAATAAATTATATAACCAAAAATGTACAAAAACTTTGTAATTATTTGCATCTATCCAGTCATTAGGAAATGGCAAAATTTCGTTTGTTTAGAAAAAATGAAAACCCATAGTTTGGCAGTAGTTTGCAGAAAGATTCAAAATTTTGCAGAAGAGAAATTAATCTGTCTGTTAAGGATAAGTCTTTCTAAATCATAATTAGTTCCTGAAAGTCAACATGTATTAATAATGAGTATGCAAACTTACAAGAGGTTTTAAAAAGAAATTGGTTAAAGATATATTATATTTGAAATCTGAAATGTTTAAAAAAAATCTGGGGGAGGTGGCTCATGCCTATAATTATAACACTCTGGAAAGCCAATGTGGGCAGATTGCTTGAGCTCAGCAGTTCAAGACCAGCCTTAGCAAGAGAAATACTCTCTGTCTAAAAATAGTTGGGCATTGTGGCAGGCTCCTGTAGTAGTCCCAGCTACTCGGGAGGCTGAGGCAAGACGATTGATTGCTTGAGCCCAAGAGTTTGAGGTTGCTGTGAGCTATGATGATGCCAAGGTACTCTACCCTCGGTGACAAAGTGAGACTCTGTCTTAAAAGAATAAAAAGAAAATGTTTAAAAAAGAAAATATATTAGAAATACAAGTTTAAAAGAAAGAAAACAGGTAAATACATACACCTAGTATATGTGCTATATTTTTATCATGGTGAAATATTCTTTTTGAATATATTTAATATTCAGAAAATGTTTTTTATCTTTAGATACTAATATTGGATATGAACTTTGTTCTTATAACTATTTTTGCTATGACTTTATATTTAGTCATTGGTTTCATGCAACTTGACAGTTTGGCAAAGTAAGCTTTTGCAATTAGTCCTTCAGTTAATTACTCATTTTGAAAATTCAGTTTCAGCACTTTGGTTTTTAGTAAGTTGAGCTAAAGATGGACTCTAGTAGATGTCATTAGTTTTAAATGCTCAGAATCACTCTTTTTTTTTAATTTTTTTTTTCCTTTTTTTTGAGACAGAGCCTCAAGCTGTCTCCCTAGAGAGAGTGCCGTGGCATCACAGCTCACAGCAACCTCCAATTCCTGGGCTCAAGCGAGTCTCCCGCTTCCGCCTCCCAAGTAGCTGGGACCACAGGCGCCTGCCACAACGCCCGGCCATTCTTTGGTTGCAGCCATCATTGTTGTTTGGCAGGCCCGGGCTGGATTCGATCCCGCCAGCTCAGGTGCACGTGGCTGGCACCCTAGCCCGTTGAGCCACAGGCGCCGAGCCAGAATCACTCTTACTGTTTTGTTAATTTGCATTGTCTGCTTTCTTTTGGGGAATTGCCCTTCCTGTCGCCTTAGTTGATGAGGTTCATATGAAGATAATTTCATTCCCAGCTCCACTGAGACTGCATTAAAAAAGAGTGCTATATTCAAATAAAAGATGGGTTGATTGATTTTGGCTTCTTTGATAAGTCAACCTCTTTTTTATTTTTAATTTGAAGTACTAACTCTATTAAAAATAGTAGAACTTTCTCTTCTAAATCTACTACCTGGCTTTTTTATAGCAATTCATTTCCTTCATGCTGCCCTTATTGAGGAACTTTCAAACTTCCTTTGGAGTCACTTGGACAGTGCTGAATTATTCAAGTATGAAAAGGTAGACTTGGTTTAGTGAAGATAATCCCATCACCAGCTCTGCCTCAGCTGTGTAAACTAAGCTGATCAAAAAGAGTTCCTGGAGGAGTTATCGTTATTGGCTTTGTTGATATATATCTTATTTTTATACATTTGGAATTTTATTTCTATAAATGTAGTTGAAATATCTTTCCTAAGTCTCTTCTCCTACTTTATTCTAGCAGGCAGTTTCCTTATTACTGCTCTGATCTGTGGTATTTTGATGCTATTCTTCTGCATGGCGTGTTGAAGTAAGTGGAAACATGGGATCAGAATTTCCTGGTGTGAGTCATGGATTTGTTTGGTCACTATAGCAGGCTTTTGTTTTGGGTTCTAGATGACTGGGGAATGCAGGCAAGGTCCTTTCAAACAACCAGTCAGCAAGTCTATTATCTGAATTGGTTAAAGAGTGTTTTTTGCATTTTGGGAAATCCTTTGAACCCAACAGATTCCCGGAAAAATCTATTATTTTTAAATCACTATTATTTGGGCTTTCTACTTTATAAAGTTCAACATAATCTTGGCTGATACAGTCCTTAATGTAAATAAAACTTATTTGAATTATGCATGTGATTTTCTGACTTGATATCAATTATAACCTACTCTAGTCATGAACTATAAAGGGACATTTCAGTCAATTACCCTTCACGTATACAGTGGTGATCCCATAAAATGATAATAAAGAATATATAGAAATCCAAAATATGACACTCATATTGGCATTGCAGATGAGGTAAAGGAAATTCAGTAATGGTACTGACTGTATTTTTATATTGATATTATTTGTGTGTGTGTGTGTGAAACCAGATGCACAAGTGATAAAAGAAAATAGATAAATTGGACTTAATAAAATTAATTTGCTTCAAAGACACCATTAAGAAAATCAGAAAACCTCTCTCATGGACTACATGAAAACGTTTGCAATATCTCATACTTTTGAACTTTATTTTTATTTAGTCATAAGAAAATTTTGTTGAAACCAAGAAGTATGGACTGAATAATGTCCCCCTAGATTCATATGTTGAAACCCTAATCCCAATGTGACTGTCTTTCGTAATAAGACCTTAAAGAAGGAAATTAAGTTAAATGGGGTCATGAGGGTGAGGCCCTGATCCCATAGGACTGGTGTCCTTATAAGAAGAGACACCAAAGAAATATCTCCCTCTCTCTCCCTCTTCCCCCCTCTCTCTTTCCTTCTAACCCTCACACAGAGGAAAGGCCATGGGAAGACACAGGGAAGTAGTTTACTATAGACTAGGAAGAAAGGCCTCACCAGGTATCATCTCTGCTGGTACCTTGATATTTTGGACTTCTAGCTTCCATAACTTAGAAAAAAATAAACCTCTGTTGTTTAAGCCACCTAATTTGTGGTACTTTGCTATGGCAGCCTGAAAGCAGACTCTCACTGGGGTAGTACTTGATATAGCTGACTAAGCCAGAAATTGAAAATCATCTATTGTAGCCTGCTCTAACACAAGGGAAATTATAAATTGTTACTGAATCTTTAAAATTGCTATGAATTTTTTGTCCTAATCAATAGTCTCTTCATGAACTTTGTTCCATCGTGCTGATATTTCCACAGTAAAGGCCACCTCTGCTTTGCTATTGCATTACTAGGACACATTCATGTCTGCACTTCCACGCTGCTCTTATTCACTACCCCAACGCCCAAATAAGCCTGCTAGGTTCCTTATATGGTAGTTTGAATGATCACTTTAAAATGAAAATCTGACTGCATTAATACTCTGCTTCAGCGTCTTTATGGACTCATCCAGTACATTATGTTTATTATCTGCCTTTTCTCAACTTTAAAAATATTATCTGCCCTTTCTTAACTTTCAAAATATATCTGCACTTTCTCCCTATGGAACTTAGCAACATTAAGTGAAACAAGCCAGATAAATAGAATTTAAATGAACAATTGTTAATGTTATAAGTGATGATGCTAAAATACGCAGAATGCAATCCAGAAAGAAGAATTACTGAGTTTCAGAGTTAAGTAGTTTGAATAAAAGATGGCTCAGGATACCCCTTCATAGTTGTGTAAGCAAGGGCATCTAGATATTTATGCTGCAGCCTACTTAAGGCAGGATATGTTTCTTAGCCATATCCACATCACTAGCTTCTAAAGTAATGTCTGTCCCAGTAAACATACTTTAATAAAGATTAAGGAGCTGATATTTCCACAAGAAAACACCTCCATAATTCAAGGGCATAGCTAAGAAAAGGGTGAAAGAGCTGACTCCATTTCTTACAAAGGGATGAAAATTCATTTTTCTCTAAACTCATGATTTCAGCATAGCTGATCCTCATTAAAACATATTTTTCTAATTCCTATGTTCTTATTTCAGTATTTTGACATTTCTTAAATTTAATTTGCCTTTAATTACAATTATAGTTCTCTCTCTTAAACTGATAACCCTTGGGAGAGCGGGACTAAATCATTTAAGAATCTCTTCTCCAATGTTGAGCACTTAGATAATTACTTTGTTTACTGAATAAGATGCACAAAAAAGTAAAAATTTTGGTAATTTTTATTATACCACAGGTAAAAATTTATGTTCAGTGGACGTAACCATGGACACAGGTTTTGAGCAATAATCGAACAGATGATATTTGCAATGTCTAAAATGGACAAGTAATTAGTATCTAAATTATACAAGAAACTGCTACAAATCAACAAGAAAAACATATAATCTCCAATAGATACATGGGCAATTTACAGAACAGAAAATTTTTAAAGTGAGTATAGCATTTGTAGAGCTGCTCAAAGTCACAGCTACTCTCAAAAAAGTCAAAGCAACAACAGATTAATAGTAGTTTTTTGTAATATTAGATTGGCAACATTTAGAAAGCTTGATAATGCCAAATTTGGGTAGAGGAGTGGCGGTATCACATCCTGCTGATACAGCCATTCTGGAGAGCAATAAAGCACCACACTGTTAAATTAAATGTGATCCATGATCCAGCCATTCTACTCCTACCTCTATTTCCAAAGAAAATTTTTACCCAAGTCCATAAGGGGACATGCAGGATGATGTACACTGCTTCATTATTTGTTTCATTATTTGTAAGTTATTGAAAGCCACTAGGATATACCTCACTGGGAGAATGTATAGCCAAAAAGTTCTGGAAATAATTGAGTATTATGTAGTAGTTAGAAACAACTGATTAGAAATGCTTATAGCAATGCAGAAGAATCCTAAAAATACAGCTCAGCAAAAAATACTATTTGAAAATTAAAATACATGCTCATAAAACAATATGTATTTTTTAATAATATTTTCAAGCCAGTAGTTAAATATCAAGTACATTAGAATTGATGATAAAGTAAGGAAATATGAGATCCAGGTTCAGGGATGCAAGGGAATTTTAAAAACAATTTACTGAGTTTGATTTTCAAATGGGTTTTTTAACATAAGAATGTCAAAATTCTGTTACCTTTTGTCTATACGTATACAAAATTAATGAGGATTTTAATGGCAGCCATAAACACAGGTATGTATAGGCATATATATCATATATCCTCTTTGTGCTTATTGTTACCCAGGGGACAATTTTATCCGTTCTCTATAAAGGTAGATACATCTATTAATCTCTAGGCTTTGTAGAGGTCTTTCAGCTAGAGTTTTAAAAATCATCTTGTGAAAGGTACTGCTGCTTTAAGTGTTGAGTTTGTCAGTCTAGATTTTGCCTCTGAGCTTTCTGAGTCTTTAGGTGACAAGGTTGCATGGTTGAGTAAAGAGTTCTGGCTCTTCTCAGAACATTTTCTGCCACTGCTTCCTGACATACAAAAGCATCTACTGTTGAATGTACATCAAAGAAGTCCAGGCTAATGCACTGTAATGACCCTCACTGAATACCTAGAAAAAACCATACATAGTGAAGCACAGGGAGAATGACTAGAAAAATATCATCTTAGGACCTGCAAAACCATCTGTCATGAAGGTCCTCCCACTTGACCTAAGTCTAAACTGATACACAATTAGACAGAAGAATAAAATCAAAGAATCTATGCAAGCCATGCACGTGGTGGCTATACAATTGAAAAAAAAATTATATATATATATATATATAGCCATTGGCCATTGTTATTTATGCTGACTCCAAGCCAGTTGTTTGCAACTGAGACAGTTTTGCTCCTCAAGAGACATTTGACAATGTCTGAAGACACTTTAACTGTCTCAACTAATTGGAGGGTGCTGCTACATCTAGTAGATGGAGCCCAGGATGCTGTTAACATTCTATAATACACAGAGAAGCCTCACAACAGAGAATTATCTGGACCAAAGTCAATAGTGAGGTTGGGAAACCTTGCCCTAAGCTAAAAGTTTAGTAAATAAAATATTGACCTTAGTGCTTTCACACCCCTGAATACCAACCTTCACTTCCTTGGTACTTTCCTGGAATGCTCTTCTAAGATACTCACATGGTTATCTCCCTCTCTTCTTTCAGGTTTTAATCAAATAAGACCTTCTCAGTGAGACTTTCTTTGACCGATTTATTGTTGGAATCCTTATCTCACTCCTCAAAAATTCCTATCCATGTCCTTTGCCTCATTTTACTCCATATAACTTATCAACATATGGCCTATGAATGATTTCTCTTATTTTCTGCACAGCCTTATTACAATGTAAGCACTATTTGTCATTGCTGGACCCCCAATGGGGAGAGGTGTGCCATACACATAGTAAGTGCTTGACACATTCTTGGTGAACAAATAAATGAACTCAGTCCTAAGAATATTAAAGAGGAATTCAAATATAGATGTGGCACTTTTTTCAGGTCACAGTATTCAGTTGAACTTATGCCCTGAGTTAGCATGAACAAAGCATGAATTTACCCCTGCTTGCTTCTTCACTGTTCTGTCACAAAGACCAAGGAAAATGGGAAGCTCCTCCAGCATTGCTATGAAGATTCAGAAAAACAGGTCTTCAGATTCAACTTGTATATTCTATTAAACTTCTTTCAGTTATTGTCAACAAAGAGAGCACCTAAAGTTAAGTAAGTAAAAGAAAAAAATCTTGATTTTATTTTTTAGGGGTTGCTTTTGCCAGAGAAAGCCAACATCTGGCAAGCAGGCACCTGTAATTATTTAACAGTAACAATGATTGCCCTAATCCCAATAGCCCTTACTCATGTGCAACTCTCTTTAGTACACTAATGGAAAGAAGTGAAAAAGAAAAATTCCCTTGCTGGTGCTATGAATCTGACAAAGGGCTGATAACTAGAATCTACAGAGAACTCAATCAACAAGAAAAGAGCAAATAGCCCCATTTATAAGTGGTCAAGAGACTTGAACAAAAACTTCTTTGAAGATGACCGACAAATGGCCAACAAACACATGAAAAAGTTTTTGGCGTTATATAATGTGACTATCCTCCAAAACCCTAGGGAGTCTCCGCTCTGATTTTTTTTTTATTGTAAGTGTCCCAATATGCCACTGATACTATAGAAACCTCTCTTATTTTAGACCCCATTCAAAACTGGCTAGCCCCTGAGTTACCCAAACCGTTCAAAAAAAAGAAAAAAAGAAAAGAAAAAAACTCCCAAATTTTGCTTCAGAATTCCAAGAATTGTGCTTCTTTTTCATTGTGAAAAGTTCAAGTTGTAGGAATATTTTTCTTCCTTTGAGGTGATATCCCAATGTGCATTAGATTACTAGAAATCTAGTAAACTTAGTGTTGTGACTCACAGACTTGCCAAGGAGTCTGTCTGTATTTTGGCATCCAGGGTGCTGGGTACTTCCTGGTCACCGAGTTCAATTAGGATCATCAATGTAGCAAGCCAGAGTGATGATCTGTGGGACATGAATAAAATCACAGTCCTTATGCATTGTATTTCAAACAAGTACAGAAAGGTTGGTATGATCCTCATACAAAACAGGGACTATGTACTCCTGCCTTGCCTGGGGAAAACAGCCAACTTCTGCTTTTCTTTACTGAATTGCACTGAAGAGAAAGCGTTTGGCTCGATTAATGCTTCTGTCTTAGGTGCCAGGGTCAGTGTTAATATGTTCTAGTAAAAATACTTTAATCAGAACAACAGCTGGCATCACCGCATGATTAATCTTATAATAATTTCTGTCATTCCTTAAGTCTCATGTACCTTCCACATTGCAAAACAGGTGAATTAAATGAGAGTCACTGACACCACTGCTTTTAAGTTTTTCAAGGTGGTACTAATCTCTGAAATCCTCTGGTGATAAGATAGTGTTTGGTTTTACTATTTCGAAAGAAGGGCATTGTTCCACAGTCTTCAAATTGGCCCGTCTTTTCTTAATTGCTCTCACTTCATGGATTCAGGAACCAAAGTGAGATTTCTGCTAGATACTTGATAACTCTTTCGCCAATATGTACTCAGTAACTAAGGAAGTAGTCACAGGATGTCTGTGGTCTCCATGAAGCCACTATTGATGGACTTAGTCCAAGACTCATTCTGTATCTGATTTCCTCAAACCACCACTTTGACCAGCAGGCCAAGGTTGGATTCCAATTCTCTAGCGATTACAGGCAATTTGTAGCTAGAACTTAATGAATGATCTCCAGAACTCTAGCATATTTTGTTTTCCCCGGTATTCATACATCCTACTAAATGGTTGTCGTTCCCTCTGCAAAAAAGTTCAGAAGAGTCACTACAATCACTTTTGTCTGCATTACAGGGATATCTGTCAGTAAAACTGAGCCTCCTCATCAAACAAAGCACTCTGCATCTCTGAACTGACTTGAGTCAGGTTTTTTCTCACTATATCAAAAATTTGAAATATTACCAGAAAATTAGTCTAAAACAATATGCTACTTCACAAGTCTGCCAAAATTTAGGCTTCACCAGTGTTTTTATCTTTATTTGGCAACTTGAGGTTGTTCTTTCTCTCTTCATGAGTCCAATAATTATTAGATACTTCAGTTGCATGAAAACTTTCATTACTTACTTTTTTCTGTATTTATTATCTTCACAGTTTAATAGGTGTTTAAATAGATTATAATAATAGCAGTAATAATAGTTATGATCATATTTATTACTATTCCTACTACTAACTGAGTACTTACTGCATGCCAGGCACTTCTTTCGGTATTTTACCTATATTACCATTTATCCTCGTACCCTATCTCTGAAGGCTTGTTATTTTGCAGCCTGGAAACCAAGGCAAAGAGAAGCAAAGCCACTTATTGACACCTTACAGAAGTAGGGAGGTGGCATAGCAGCTATTTAAACAGAGGAGCCCGGAGTGTTCCCTCTATATGACTTCTAATCTTTTATAATGTTAGCCTTTTTCTCTCAACTCCTTATTTGGAATTTTTTTTAATTTTAGGTTAATGTGAGGTACAAACAACCAGGTTAAAATATTTGATTTTGTTAGGCAGAGTACCTCTTGTGGTTATGTCCTGCACTCAAAAGATGTGCCAAACACTCCCACACTATGCCCATTCAGTGGGAGCATGCCCCTCTTCTCCTCTCCCTCCCCCTTATTACCCCTTCCCTCAATTTGAATCGAAAGGAATTTTTCTCCTAAGTGGGCATGAACTAGATCATCTACTGGCTTCATATTAGTACTGAGTACACTGGATAATTGCTTTTCCATTCATGTGATACTTTACTAAGAAGAATGTGTTTCAACTCCATCCAGGTTAATACAAAATATGTGAAGTCACCATCTTTTTATGGCTGAATAGTATTTTATGGTATGCATATACCACAATTTGTTAATCCATTCCTGAGTTGATGGTCATTTAGATTGTTTTCACATCTTGTCAATTGTAAATTGAGCTGTGATAAAAAATATAGTGCAAATGTCATTTTTCTTCTGGGTAGATGCCTAGCAGTGGGATTGTGGGGTGAAATGGGAGATCTCATTTGAGTTCTTTGAGGATTCTCCATACTTCTTTCCAAAGAGGCCCCCATTCTCACCAGGGTTAGGTGATATCTCAGGGTGGTTTTGATTTGCATTTCTCTAATGATTAGTGACAGTGAGCAGTTTTGCATATGTTTGTTAGCCATTCATCTGTCTTCCTCAGAGAATGTTCTATTCATGTCTCTTGCCCAGTGATAGATGGAGTTGTTAGCTCTTTTTTGTTGATTAATTTGAATTATCTGTAGATTCTAGTTATCTATCCTTTATCAAATCTGTAACATGAGAATATCTTCCCATTCTGAAGGTTGTCTATTTGCTTTTATTGTTGTGTTCTTAGCTATGCAGAACCTTTTTAGTTTAATTAAGTACCATTTGTTTGACATTCCTGTTATAGGGATGTGTTAAAATCTTTAGTGAAAGTTGGGAAGTTTTCATTTATTATATCCTCCAGTAGGGCTTCCATTCCTTTGTGACGATTTTCTTCTCCTTCAGGGATTCCTATAATCGTATATTTGAGCACTTCATGAAGTCCCGTAATTCTCGGAGTGAATGTTCTGCAATCTTTTTCTTCTTTTCTGCCTCTTTAACTATCTGGGTTAGCTCAAGAACTTTACCCTCTACCTCCAAGATTCTTTCTTTTTCCTGGTCTAACATGTTATTGATATTTTCTACCGCTTCTTTAAATTCACTGATTGACTCCTTCATTTCCTTAATCTTTACCATAGCCTTTTTATATCCTTATATTTTTCATTCATTTTTTCATTCTGTTTTTACACTTTCTTCTCAATTTCCTTAATTGCCTTTATCATCCATATTTTAAATTCCCATTCTGTTAATTCCATTAAATTCTTTATAGGTAGAGTCCTCTGTGGTAGTTGCTGCAAGGTCCCTTGGGGGACTTGTTCTGTTTTGGTTTTCATGCTGCCGGAACTTTTCCGTTGGTTCCTCCTCATGTGTGTTTCCTTCTTGTTTTCCCCCTTTCTTCCCCATTTTCCTTTTTACTGCCTCCTTCACTTTATTTATTTTATTTTATTTTTTTGAGATAGTGTCTCACTTTGTCATACTCAGTAGAGTGCTGTGGCATCATAGCTCACAGCAGCCTCAAACTCTTGGGCTTAACCAATTCTCTTGCCTCAGCTTCCCAAATAGCTGGGAGTATAGGCACCAGCCATAATGCCCAGCTATTTTTAAAGATGGGTTCTGGCTCTGTCTCAGGCTGGTCTCAAACTCGTGAGTGCAGTTAGTCCACCTGCCTTGGCCTCCCAGAGTGCTAGGATTGCAGACATGAGCCACTGGGCCTGGCCTTGCTTCTTTCACTTTAAATTACCTTTGACAGTGCTTATGAATTGAAATTGCCTCTTGGTATAGGCCAAAAGGAAGAGAAGGGTAAAGAGCAAGCAGGGAGAAATAAGAAGAAAAGAATGAAAAAAGGAAAAAAAGGAAGCGGGATGAAAGAAAACAACTGATGAACAGAAAAGAAGAAAGACAGAAGGAGAGAATGAGAGTGACAGGAGTAATTGTGTTATTTGGCAGAATGCTGTGGCCACTCCTGTAACTCAAGGATTTTGGGGGACTGAGCTCTGAAATGAGGAGTGCCTTACCAGCCTGAGCAAAACAAGGCACTACCTCTCCCAAATGTAGGAAGAGGAAGAAAATATAAAAAACCAAAACAAGCAAGAACGAAAAAGAAAAAGGGAGCAGTGTGGACTTGCCAATACTATCTTTCCTATAGGCCAAAGGTAGAGGGACTCCCTGAAACGTGATCTCTTGACCCTTTTGAGACAGACCACTGCCATTACCTCCCAGCCAGACTAATGCTGTGACACCTCAGAACTCAGAGAAAAGTAAAAAAAAAAAAAATAAGAAAAAACAAGAATAGATATGGAAAATTATATGTCAGATAAAGAAGAATGAAGACAGAGGAAAAAAGAAAGGGGGGTATATCTTAGCTGTTGTATGAGAAATTTATGAGGGAAAGATGAGAAAAACAGGCAAGTATCTACCAACAGAGAGAAAAAAGGAGAGAAGTTAAATATGTAGAGAGAATAAATGGGCCTGAAATATCGTAACAAAAATACAGGAGCACTTTCTCTTGAAGAAAGTAAACATGGAAATTAAGAACACAACCAACCAAAAAATTTAGCCAAAACAAAAAACTAATGTAACAAAAACAACAAGCTCAAAAATGAAGCAGAAGAAAGTTAAAAAATAAAAAAAAGAAAAACTGGGGAAGGGGGCAACAATAGGAACATATATGTATATGTATATACAATTGCAATATATTGCCAGGACACCAGGGGACGCTGCGGTTTTAGTAGACAGAGAACATACGCTGGAAACCCCTCTGTAGCTTCCAAGGAGAATGGGTTTTTTCATCCTGACTTAGTTGCCCTTGATGAGTGCCAGCTTTTTTCCTCAGCATTCAGTTCCCCCGAGGTGGGCGTTTTAAAGCTCACCAGAATCTTTAGGAGGCAAGTTTCACAGTGCCCCCTGACGACAGTTTCTAGGGGGTGTGGGAGCCACTCAGCTCCCGCGAGAATGGAAGCCTGAGCTCAGCAGGCATGCTAGAGTCAGCCATACTTTAGGCCCCTGAGGAGAGTCCTACTCAGGTGACCTTTCTACAGTGGTGGCCCAGCTGGCAGCTGAGACCTTCCCAGGATGGCGACTCAGCCAGAAGTTAAGCCAATTGGAAATCTACTCCACGAGGTATCCAAACCCAGTCGCTGTATACTATATGAGTCTGCCTACTTGTGTAAGCTTTCCACTCAATGGGCAGCTTCCCTTGAAATCCCCCAACTGCAGAATGGCTCCCTCCTGTCCCCAGATGTCTGTGGTGGGACCAGTTGGTTCCTGCTGCTCTCACACATTTGCCTTCTGTGTGAGTCCTCCACAGCTCCGAACTTCCTGCTGTCTCCCGCCCTCTACCATTGCCTTGCTGTGCCACCAGAGTGACAACTCTGGGTAGGTTCCCCATGCCAGATATGGCTGGGTCCCCTGTCTTTCCCCTGCCTTGCTGAGAGAGGCCTTGCATTATTTACTTTCATTGATCAACTCAGTGATTTCAGTGGGAAGGAGGAGGAATACACTGTGACCATTTTATTGTTGACAGTTCATGTACTCATTCAACAAACATTTATGTGTATTGAACCTGTACTGAGAAAATCAGGAAAAATATATGTGCCCTCATATGTAGCTTGCATACTGATAGCTGAAAACCAACAACTACCAAGATAAATAGGTAAAATACATTGTATGTTAGGTAGCAATAATACAAAGAAAAAGCACAAAAGGGAGATAAAAATGGTGGGAGTGGAGAGTTGCTGGCTACGTATTATAATTTTAAATAGATTGGCCTGGAAAGTCCTTACTGAGGTGACATTTGATTGAAGACTTGTAGGAGGTAGGGGAGTGAGACCTGCAAGTGTCTGGGGTTAGAAGACTCGAGCCAGGGAAAACAGTAAGTGTGCATGTCTGGGGCAGGAAATATGTTAGGCATGTTAGAGAAATATAGATTAAATAAAGTGTCAGGAAAGCTTAAAATTAACACTAGTAGAATTAAAAGCAACTTGTACTTTCTTTTTTTTGTTTTTTTTTTTTTGTTTGTTTTTGGAGTTTTTGGCTGAAGCCAGGTTTGAACCCACCACCTCCAGTATATGGGGCTGACGCCCTACTCCTTTGAGCCACAGGTGCCGCCCAACAACTTATACTTTTTTTCATTGTTGGGTAAGGTAAAATCAAACAAATGAGTTTCCCCAAACCACCAAAAAACAGAGTAAGGGAATTTTTAGTGATATAAGGGAAATACTCACAAAATGAGCTGACTATGTAACTTTATATGTCATGTGACCCTAGATCTATCAAATTATGTATCATTTTGAAATAAATAACACCAAAATATTTTCTCTGAGTTGTGAGATTTGGGAAATATATAATTTCCTTCTTATCCTTTTTTTGTATCATATTCAGTTTGGGTTTTGCTTTATTCTGTTTCCACTAAGAAAATTGTATGTTGGCTAGGTGTGGTGACTCACACCTGTAATCCTTGCATGCTGGGAGGCTGAAGTGGGTGGATTACCTGAGCTCAGGAGTTTGAGACCAGCCTGTGCAAGAGCAAGAGCTGGTATCTACTAAAAATGGAAAAATTAGCTGGGTGTTGTGGCAGGTGCCTATAGTCCCAGCTTCTGGGGAGGGTGAGGTAAAAGGATTGCTCAAATGCAAGAGTTTCAGGTTCCTGTGAGCTATGATGCCACGGCATTCTACCCAGGGAGACAGAGTGAGACTTTGCTTCAAAAAAATAGGAAGAAATTGTATAAAATAACAATTAAGAGCTAAGAATTTGAATCAGAAAAGCCTAAGTTAAAGTGCTAGGTCTCATTACATACTAACTGGGTTATTTTGAACAAATGACCTTAACAGTGTCCATAACTATGAAATAGGAATAAGAACAACGTTCTTCATGGTTATTTTAGATCATTAAATGCGGTAACTAGTCGTTTTTACTCAACAGTGCAGATTTTGTAATCAGACCATTTTTAAAGGTCAGAAAGAGATAAAACCAAATAGCTCACACACATATTTAAGTGGAAACCTCTCCTCCCTGAACTTTAAAACAGTAATATTTCAGGGTGGTTTCTATTCAGAATTCTCTTCATAACCACTGCTTCTTTAGCAGTTCAAACAAGATTCTCATTCTGAGTGATGAGAGCAGAAGTAAGAGAAAGTATATAATGTAGTTGGAACAAATACATGTCTCTCATTTGCAAAGTTCTACATAATTGTTACAAACAATTTGAAACAGTTATATGTGGAAAAACAAAGCCATTGATAACCAGATAATCACCATAATCTGTGTGTATGTCCCTCCAACATTGTACAGTATATTTTTTAAAATCTGTAAAGTATTTATATTATGTATGTATAGATATACATTGATTAATGTGCATAAACCTTTTGAAATGACTTTTAGTTTAGTAACTGAAATAACATGAATGTTTTACTTTAAAGAAGATTTTAAAACATACTAAATAAAATGTATTAAGTTTAAGTTTTCAATAAAATTAGAGAGAAGAAATCATATACTATAACATGACCAATTCTTCTTCAAAAATTGTACGTATGGCACCAGACAAAAATAATATTCAAGATAAAGTTTAATTAAATGTATCTTTGGTTGAAATAACCATAAACCACTATATAATAACATTTTATTTTTTATTGCATTTTATCCTAAAATATTTTAAACTGCTAAACGTATAAGCAGCACACTAACAAAAAAATGATTATAATTCTATTCCTTGTTTTAAAGTTCTTATTCGTAGGCCATTCAAGCCTGTCAGCATATTTTCAATCTAATGTGCCAAGGTCAAATGCACTCTAGAGATATTTCTTAATGGAGTTTTTAGGCAAGTACATGCTATTATACAATAGACTAAACAATTTGATGACCAGCACATTTAGAATACATATTATGTAATTTCAGAGAGCTTTGGAAATGAAGGGGTACCTTTTAAATGCTAAGTAGTATCTTCAGTTGTTATTTCTGAAGAAATAACTTTGCTGACTTTTTTCTAGTGAGACAAAGGACAAATGAATTGGAAATGTAAATTTAATTCTTTCAGTAATTACTTCAATAGGCTTAAAAGCATGCACAAAAACATTCAAATGGATAGTGAGGAAAACAAGATAGAATGGCTAGAAGAACTCGACTGTCATTAATTTGTTAACAATTGTGCACAATCAATATTATTAAATGATGTTATGGAAGGCAAACCTTTCATTAACTAACTTATGAATGTGATATTAAATTTTAAAGGAATTTATTTTGTTATTGAAATATATTAAAGCAGATTAACTAAGTTATTCACTATATTTTAAATAATGCCGAATTTAAATAATGTTACCCTGAGCCATTTTAATAATAATATTATGGCAACAATATTCTAGTATTTATCAAAATGAAATTTGATGTTGAACACAGTTATCATTCTATTCTTGAAGTTATTTTCTTTCTCAATTTGTATAATGTTTATTGTTTTTCTTACATTTTTCCATTGTTTTCTGTGATTCTTTCTATATTTTATTTTTCAACTCCTCTCATTTCCCTAACACAATAATGATAGTTTTTTTTTAAAAAGTCTCCTCTTTGTATTTCTCAGTCTTTCATTTGAATATTTTTATAGAATGTTCTTATTTTCTTTGCCAAGTTAACAATGCACATGATAACTAAATGTTAGTCTCTTATTCTAGGCTCTTTCTAATGGCCTATTTCTAGTTCTCAACTCTTTTTATCCCTTTCTGGTTAGCTCATTACTAAGTTTCAAAAATCTATCTGAAGCATCTTATAAATCTGTTTTCTCTTCTCCGGTATCTATTGCATAACTATAAATAAGATAGGTACAATCTCTTGCTCTAAGTGATGCTAGCCAATACACTTACTTTCTTTTTTCTTTCTTCCTTCCTCCCTCCCTCCCTCCCTTCCTTCTTTTCTCTCTCTCTGTCTTTCTTCTCTCTTCTTCCTTCCTTCCTCCCTTCCTTTCTTCCTTCCCTTCTTCCCTCCCTCCCTCCCCTCTCCCTTTCTTTCTTT